>JACEVL010000622.1:286304-370706 GCA_020284085.1 Aporrectodea caliginosa
ATGTATGTATGTATGTATGTATGTATGTATGTATGTATGTATGTATGTATGTATGTATGTATGTATGTATGTATGTATGTATGTATGTATGTATGTATGTATGTACGTATGTATGTATGTATGCATACATGTGTTCATGTCTGTAGCAGGTGACACACTAATTACCGGTCCATAATAATGTTGAACCTTGCTTGCATAAAATCACCTTCAGTCTTGATCCTACGCTGACGTGACCTTATGAACCTCATATCGGTGGCCAATATGGAGTAGGCACGGTCGCGAACTGAGGCATCCGTGGATGGCTGTCCTGCTGCGGAGACAGAGACAGAGAATGCCCTTTATGGCGCCAGGCACTCGTCGCGAACAGGTGATTTATGGGCTGCAGTTCGGTGGAAGGATGTTTTCTATACGTAATATTGGCAAACAATCCATTCTGCTAAACATATCGTGCACACATGACGGCCTAGTCAACGGTTCGGGCATGTATATGATTCCTATTCATGGGATCATCTATCCATATTATCGCAGGATTTCGTATATATAAATATTATCAGAAAAACGTTACAGACGACAGGTTCCACGCAAAAGATATACAGCAAATAATATATCTCTGATGTAGATATTCTCCTTACTCTTTGCCGTGCAAAATGCAAAGTCAGTAGTTCGTACGCTATTGCCACTTGTGGTAAATGTTTCTTACCTCTCGTGGTACATTTTGCTTACCTCTTGTGGTAAATGTTTCTTACCTCTTGTGGTAAATTTTGTTCTTATGTCTTGTGGTAGATGTTGTCTTTATTTCAGACGTTAGATGTTGTTCTTACCTTCGTGCAGTAGAATGTTGTCTTTACCTGTTGTGGTAGATTTTCTCACCGCTGATTGGTAGCTGTTATTCTTACCTCTTGCGGTACAAATGCGTTTCTGCGCCTCTTGCGTCGGATATCCATCTTGTTTCGATGGCCCCGTAGCCGGGCAGAAGCCATGGCGGTAAATGCCTAAAATGATCCAAAAAGACCGTGAGGAAAATTCGCTATTCCTATCACAAAGATTCGTAAATTTCAACGTATTAGCTAAGAATTCAGTTTTATGTTGTCTTAAGGTAAGACATTTACACCATCCGACTAATCTCTGTTCTGTACTCACCTCTCACATTGTACCAAACACCAAATACCACCATCTATTGAGTTGACAGTTTGACTTCTGTTGTGCCAGGACTGCGTTCGGTGTCTGGAATGCACCAGAACTGCATTGGGTGTCTGGAGTTCTCAATAGTGGATCATAAGCTTTATAAGCGTCAGCAACCCAGTTCCGTGCATTTTATCCAGTTCTTTAATGTTGCATAAGTCTAAGGAATATTCAGTCCTGGTGACTTCTGTTTCGTGCTTACCACCGCAGCCTCACTTTTCGTTACTCTGACTTATCAGATTTTGACCGGGATTCTTTAGCGCACTAAGATTTTCGACGACGGTTTCACTTGAGGCGACCACCAGTTGATGCTTTTTGCGTAAGATTAAGGTAATTAGATTAGATTAGATTAGATAATTTAGATTAGAGATTGTATGTCATGCTGTGCAATGCAACATTTACCCAACGCCAGATGGGCCTACATGAGCTAGCAAGTTTTACAGCTTCTATTAGTATACACTGCCCGCATTTTAGGAAAGAACTATTGCTTTATATGCAAATCAAGTACTATGCCATCTTATGCTATACAATGTGATGCTAATCTAGTCTGATTAATTTAGACCATTAATTTACATAGAAATCAGGAGATGGAGAGAAAGAGACAGTGACAGAGAAAGACAGAAGACAGAGACACAGAGAGAGAGACAGACAGACAGACACAGACAGAGAGGCAAAGACAGAGAGAGAGAGAAAGAGAGAGATTGCAGGATTTTGTATGAATCTCAAGCAGCATGGTGTGCAGTCATGGTTTGGGTGATAACCAGTGTACTGCTGAGTGTGTATATTTGTACGTTTTGCTCATGTGCGCATGATTCGTTCTTGGGAAAGTAACAGCAGGTATGGATAAACTTCGAATATTTGTATAGCGTCTGTTGATAGTCTCTCAACAGCATAAATGCCCAAATAAATAAACTAAAATTATAAATCATCAAATATAATTTAAATTTCTTCAATAAACTAAATGCGGTTGAAATCTAATGTGACGCATTGTATATGTTGGAAAACTGAAATCAAATGACGTTGATTGTAACCGGAGTCGTGTCCGCTCTGGTCTTCCGTACAGTGTATAGCGCCGTCAACACATAACGCAATTGCGCATGCACTTCCCTATTCGTTGCACTTCCGACAAAAATAACTCAGGTCCCGTTGCCAATCTCGTCGAGAATCTCATCACAAATCCCGCGCAGAGGCTTATTGAATTAATAGATCAAGAAGTCGCGTAGAAATGGCAGGAAGAGAAGAGACGTCAGGACGTATTTCCGTTTTGCGTTCAGGACGACGCAGGAAGCAACTTGTCACGACCTTCACGTATATACGTTGGTTTATACAACTTCTTTTTTTACATAATAGACGCTTCTTTTATAGATACGCAGCGTCCGAAAAAACGGGATATCCAGGTCAAATTTACGATCTCTCTTCGAGGACGTTTATCGTTGATCTAAAAGACATGCGTTCGAAAACTTAGACCGGTCGCATGAGAAAGTTTCGTATAAGCGAATTGTTTACGAGTGTTTTACTTGCGTTCCTTTTGCAACGCATTGTAGTAGATACAACGCAATAGAAAAACGAGATTCGCATCAATAACACATTTATCTCCACACCAGTAAAATTTGCACTGCGCCCGATAAAAACATATTACAACATTAACAGCGTTAATCCCTTAACTACAGACACACACACACACACGCACACGCACACGCACACACACAAACACACACACTCACACTCACACACAAACACACACACAAACACACACACACACATACACACATGCCCTCAACCCGTATACATTACAGCACCTTTTCCAATTCTCTTTCCTGTCACACTGGTTTGACTGCAATGAAACGCTGCAAACAGATTAGCCTCAACATAGTCGGGCCATTGAAGCTAAAGAACCATCGCACATCATAGACCATGCCTCACGCTCCAGTAACTAATAGGTGTCCGATACTCGAAGCGTATCTGGTTGCTTGCTTACATTTACTGTCTAACGGTCCTGCGACTTCGAAAGAGTCCGTTTCTATCATCTGCTTGAACTGCTTCCACACTTGATCTCTTAATGATAGGTCTTTCATACGCCAGCCTTCGGTTGAGCCACTGTCAGTGTAACTTGACGTTATATATTACCTCTTTCTCTCACCTTAAAACCTTCCTTTTTCCTCGGAGTACCTCGCACTGGGAGCGCTTCTGAAAGGCTTATGCTATGAGAAACGCTTTATAAATGATCAAATATTTTAATTCTTGTTCTCGTTGTGCGGTTCTGCGTTGTTCGCAGAATATAGTTAACGCATCGTGATTGGGATGACACAATCAGCGGATGTGTCACAAACACCTAAAACTATATCTCGATATGGCTTGCTGAGGTATATGTATACACAATTATATAAATACTAAGCCTTCGATCTCCTACTACAATGTAGACCTACCAATTCTCGTCCCCTGTTACATTGGTTGGTCTTACTGCTGCAACCAGTTGTTGCCTCTCGAGGCAGCAAAGGAATGGCTTCAACGTAGTCGTCCAATCAAACCATTGCGCACCAAAGCGATGCTTTATAAACGACTCTCTTGACTTTCAGACACAGAAGACGAGTAGACTTTATAATAATTCCTACGATTGAAAACTAGTATATACAAAACTCACTACATATATAAGTGAGTAAGTAAGTAAGTTTGCCTTTACTACTCCATTAGCAAATGAGACAGCAAAATTAAATGTATAATAATATATAAGTCATAATAATGCAAGTAATAATAATGCATAGTAATATATATAATAACTTAGCATTTGAACCCGGCTTCGCCCGGGTTTCCCCATGCATAATTATTAACGTCTGCAAATAAAGGCTACTTAACTTACAATATATGTTCTTTCTGCGGTTCTTGTTCTCGTTTTCCCTGCTCTTTCTTTTCCCTTTATTTTTCCCGATTTTTCTGTTCTTTCTTTTTTGTCTTTCTTGTTCCCGATTACCTTGTTCTTCATTTTTTGTCGTTCTTGTTCCGGCTTCCCAATTCCTTCGTGTTTCAGTTCTTGTTCACGATGTCTCTGTTCTTTCTAATTTACCGTTCTTCTTCCCGATTTTTCTGTTCTGTATTTTTTGCCGTTCCTTTTCAAATTTTCTTGTTCTTTCTTGCTTGCCGTTCTTATTTCCGATTTCCCTGTTCTTTCTTTTTATCTTCTTGTTCTCGATTTCCTTGTTCTTTTTTATTTCCCGTTCTTGCTTCCAAATTTCCTGTTCTTTATTTTTTAGCAATGGTGATGACGATGACCATTATCATCATCATCGTCGTCATCATCTTAGCCGTCGTCGTCGTGATCGTTGTGGTAAATGGTTGTTTGCTCGTGGGATCTCTTCGATTTGCGTTTTTGAATCTTTGACTGTGTTTCATTGTGGCATCGATCGGTCGCTCTGCTGCCTTCGCTGCCGCTGTTGCTGCTGCTGCGTTTGGTGTGCGGCTGGTTATGCGGCTGTTGATGCTGGTGGCGATATATACGAAGAATGCGGAGGTTTCTGCTTCTCTTCTGAGATTCAAAACCATCCGATTCCAGTCAGCACGGTTCATAAAACAACCGTTTCATCAAAGACACGCACGAACACATCCACACACGCATACAAACACAAACAAGACACAAGCATATGAAAACACATCCATACGGCAACATGCACCACACACATGAACATATGCAAACACACACACGCGGACACAAAGAGGTAGAAGAGGAGAGACAGGTGGACGGACAAGATCGACAATATCGACATTTTGAGTAAAGAAAAACGGAGGCAGAAAGATTACAGCGAGACGTGTAAAGAAAGATTTTCAGACACACATTCAAACAGAAACGTATAGGCACACAAAATTATGTGAAAGACGACAAAACATTAAAACCACTCAACGATATACGTAGAGCCTGACAGAGGCACAGAAAGAGCCACGGAGAAAGACAAGGCGAAGAGGGACATAGACGCAGAGACAGAGCCACGGACTAGGACAAGGCGAAGAGGGACATAGAGTCATAGACGCAGAGACAGAGCCACGGGCGAGGACAAGGCGAAGAGGGACATAGACAGAGACACCTTCTAAATCAAAATGACACTAATGTTACGCAAAGGGTTAGACAGACAGATCGTCTGCAGAAGTTCCCAAAGTGTCCATGACGCGTGAATCGTGGTCCGCCCAGTAGCCTACTTCATTTCCACACACACACATGCGCGCACACACATATACCTTATACTTGCACACAATGCTTTCTTCTTTCTCTTTGCTTTATTCATTTCGTCCTTTGTTCCTTCCTTGGTTTCTGTTTTCCTTTCCTTTTTTCCTTCCTTCTTTCTTTCCGTTCTTTTCCATAAATTCATTTATTCATTCAAACTTTTTCTTTCAGTCATTGATTCTTTTGAATCATCATTTCACTTATTCTTGTATTCTTCCTTTTATTTTCTCTTCATATTGTTGTCTGTCCAATTCTCTGTTTCCTTTCTTCTCCTTCTCTTACAGTTGAGCGGTCACAACTCACGAGTTTCCATTAACCGTCATAGCTTTATCAATACAGAAGCCTGATTTACCAGTAAAGACTTCCACATAAAGTCAATGTTTTGGCACGTTTATATAGTGCAATATATATATGTAGATGTGCATAACTATACATATGTATATATATATAATTACCTATATGTACCTTAATGTCCTTACTATATAATCCTCTACAGTGTATAATGGATATATATGTAGATGCGCATAGCTATGCATATGTATACATGATTACCTATATGTACCTTAATGTCCTTACTATATAATCCTCTATTATAGTAGAGTAGTAGACTATCTGTTTTATGGGTCTTTGTTTTTTCGCGATAATAGACTCATCTGGCTGACACTGACGTTAATTTCATTACCGCGACCAGAATTGAAGTCAAGGGTGGACTTCCTGTCCCCAGACTTACTCCCTCATTCTGAGGCGCCGCTGTGTCAATTCTGACCACCATCACACTATATATAGGATACACGAGCCTATATATAACGAAGTCATTAAATTCTGCGGACTATATGTGGCGCGTGACGCTAGATTAATTTCACGAGGAATCATATTTCAAGAGCCTCGCAAGGCACTTGCATCCTAACGCACATACGCGCACGCACACATATACATGTACATATGCACACATACAATCACTCGAACATACACGCATACAAATGTTCTACATGTAGAAGTTCAGCACCGAGAGGAGAGTCGTCATCGGACGTTTGAATCTGTCTCAGGGCATAGAACCTGAAGAAGAAGACATGTTCAAATATACATATACTCATTCGTAAGTTAGAAGATACTATGCATGCATAGTATCTTCCTCCTTCTCTATTCTCTACAATCCTCTCTGGTATACCATCTCTATCTCTCACCTTAAAACCTTCCTTTTCTCTCGGAGTACCTCGCACCGGAAGCGCTTCTGAAAGGCTTATGCTATGAGAAGCGCTTTATAAATGATCAAATACAATACAATACAATACAATGCTTATTGTAATAGGCTGAGCTATGCGTTCTTTTGGCTCAGATGAAGTGATACTAAAGCTAAGGTGGAGGAATATGCCTCAGCTCTTTCTCTTGTGAACATGAAAGGGTATAAAGGAGCGCTATACAAATGCTTTGCTAGGTGCATGCACATCTGATATATACACGCCTCAGCCTGTCTTGGTTTAACAACTGGTAGTTACTTCCAAATACATCATCGGCGAAAATACCTACACATAGGCCGACGCATACTCGTACACACGCACAAGCATACACAATGTACACATACATTGTCTCTCACTAATGACACAAAACATCCATTTCTTTATACTTCCAGACGCAGTGGCGGCGCTACAGCAGGGCAAGCCAGGGCAAGCCAGGGCAAAATAATGCCCTGGTAAAAAGCCTTTGCCCTGGTCGTTTGCACAGGCTGCCAGAATTTTTGCCCTGTCGAGAATTAATTTGGGGCATAAATCGCCCTCTGCGCTGGTTATCTGTATGACTGCCCTGGCTATGCCATGGTAACAAAAATGTCTGGCGCCGTCTCTGCTTCCCGTCTCATGCAAACCTCTGTACATAGGCCTACTAATTCCTTTCTACTCACACTCCAACCGCAAATATATTTCTGCCAGAGTAAAGCTATTGAATAGGTAAAAATTCACCTTATTCGTGTAGGTATTTCATTGTATTATATTGTATATTCGTTAAATAGAAAATCTGCTGTCATAGTGCAGCAATAATTAACAATGGACAGATATTTTAACTGTTAAAGGAATAGAGGCTGTTCAGTGCAGCAGTTTCCAATGTGGCTAAATGGAGTCTACTAAGTGTTGGCAACTTCATCAATATATTGAATTAGATCAACCCATGACAAATTTTATCACCTAAATTATTGAGGGGCAAATCTATAGTTTCCTTGGCGCAGGAAAAGGCTGTGAACAACGCATTTGATGAACAGGAGGAGAAGGGAGAGAGGCAGCCAATGCTGCTTCGAATAAAACTCCAAACACTTCGTCAAAGCCTCGGCAATTTAACCTGTTTGTGTCACTGTTGTTTCTGACTGACTGTTGTTTCCTGTCAGGGCCGCATTAAGGGGGGTGCTATGGGTGCTGCAGCACCGGGCCCGCAGTTTTGAGGGGCCCGCATTTTCAGAAGTGAATGTTTTTAATGTGCTTGAACCAGGGCCGATGAGAGGGGAGACCCGGGGAGTCAGTGAGGGGTTGCTACCCGGGGCCCTGTTCCATGGCAGGGGCCCCTGGCAGGGGCCTGGAAATGTCTAAAACATAGTTCAAACTGAAGAAACCTGTGGGTTTTGTTTTGGCCTAATGCAGGGGTCTCCAAAGTACGGCCCGCGGCCACATCCGGCCCGCTATAAGGCCTTTAATCTGGCCTGCGGAACTCTCCTTGAAGAAGCAAACTAAATTGGTAAAATTGAAAATTTTAACGCCGCTGTACTCTGACATGCATATTGCCAAAATCCATGTCGCTGCTTGTAAGGCACTGTGCCTGATATGCAATGACACCATTGCAGTGCTTAAAGAGTACAATATTCGGAGACATTATGAATCCAAGCATTCATCGCATTACTCAATAATTCACTGGACAGCTGCGCACAGAGAAGTTTTTTCTTCGGAGTTTTGGCCCGTGGAGCTTTAGAAAGTCAGCAATGTGTTTCCCGATGGAAAACTTTGGAGACCCCTGGCCTAATGCAGTATGTAGGCCCTACATATATAATTATGACGGATGCTTCATGAAACATGATACACAGTTCCACATAGGCATACATGTGTTTTGTCTATCTAGATCGCCTGGTTGGTCTAAGAATTTGACCCACAGTAGAAACGAACACAGTTGTACATGAAGATACCGCCCGGTACGCGTCAATATAGGCTACGGCCAAGGATGATTTTCCTTTTTGCGTACAGGCACAGCCACTGCATACCCTTTACTATGCCTGTACCCATCCACGGATTCCTTGATTAGCCGGTCAACAGACTCATCACTCATAAGAATGATTTTGGATTGGCTGTTGGTGCAAAGTTAACTGATGCAGACAAATTTCGATTTCTAACTGAATTCTAGACTCCACCAGAATCGTATGCATGGTTAGCACTTCGCATTAAGAACCCCTCTGGTAAAATGATATTCCTAGCTACGTCGTTATAAAGGCTGTCAGACGATTTTGATTATTTCGGTCAAAACTTCTGTGGTCATATTATAGTTGAATTACTTGAATTTGATAAAGAATGTGTCTATCAGTATTTTGAGTTTCTAGAATTGACGGCCTAGAATTGATTCGGCTATTGGTTTTCTGGCAGGCATAGAATCTTTTTACTGGATGTAAATTTATTAATTGAAATTTGAGTTATTAGGCTATCAAAATGAATAATTCTTTAACTTAATGCTGGATGTAAGTTTCATAATAAAATTGATGCCAAATTAGCAATATTTGATATTATATTCCATTAAGTTGATGATGAATTAGAAGATAAATTATCATAAGAACTCTGGAGCTTAATAAGCAAAGAAAGATTAGTGAAAGTCAGGAATACAAACGAGAGACAGACGCTTCTTCAAAGTCTTGCATTTTCAATTTCATAAAAAGCGAATGATGCAGCAAATCAAGCTGACAATATCTTTACTAGTATGTATATACAATAGTAGAAGTCTAAGAAGTGATTTGAAGATCATGGTACAGAGCGAGATGTGCAGATAGTAATGTAACGTTAATTGTATAGTGTGTCTTTAGGCAGTTAATAAAAGTATACTCACTAGTAAGCATGCTATAAATATGTGCGTGGTGGACCGGTTGTTGTCAGAGGTGACCTTCGTCAGAGGGGGGGGGGCCCACACTATTACCACAGCACCGGGCCCGCACTAGCCTTAATACGGCCCTGTTTCCTGTAAAACCTATTTGTTTTGTTTCTGGCGTTGAGTATCCGTAGGCATGAGCTCCGTTCTATTTACGATTGTTTATACTCTATAAGTCTAAGTAAATACTCAATGTTAAATCATCAGTTAAGAGTTCATTGCTGACAGACCTTCTGAACGCTGACAAAATTGATTCAGTCAAAGTAAATACAAATAATTCAGCACTTGTCATTTTTCCAGTGATGCATCTGGCTAACGGTGTCGGCGCATTATTTTGACTATTTTAGTTTGATCCACATGAGCTATTAGTTATATATTATGATGTTTATACTTTCAGCTGATTATATTTGTCTACGCCTATTTGTCTATAGACTATATGTCTATTTGTCTTTCATCCCAGTTGTTTGTTCCATTTTTTGTCAAGTGCGGCAGATATTTTCATGATTCTGCTACAAATACAAAAAAGGAATAGTTTCTTTGTTTTATTTTTACCAGTCACTAACTGTTTTACTTGTAATGTTAACTCTAAGGATTAGGCCTATTATTTGTGAAATGCATTATTATGTTCTGTCAAGCCCTGCTGATGTGTGTGTGTGTGTGTTTGTGTGTGTGTGTTTGTAAATCTTGAACTGTTCAAATTCAATGTGAAGTATTTTATGCTGAAATGTATTGCATTGAAATGTATATACTGTATACAATGTATTGTCACGTAAAAATCGATACAGGACTGATTTTTAAAAATCTGAAATGAATGATTGAATATCTCTCGTGTCTTCAGACAGACCTGTTTTTTTGCAAAGATCTCTATAAACATACATTTATTTTAAAATGTGACCTATTTCTGGCCGTCTTAGTGTACAAGGTTCTACATTTAAACTGTTCGCCGCAATAATGCACTCGATTATCGGTTCCCTCGATACACGAAATAGAACCGTTCTGAGTTTCCTCCTTGGATGCTCTGCTCGTTTACGCTTGGAATTCGTTGTTCGATTCGGTTCGCTTTATCAGAACGTTCGTGTCACTCAGGTCCAGAATAAAATTAGGCAACCCCGCCAAGGTTGCTTATATATACCGTCTTTCTGTCTCTGTCTGTCTGTCTGTCTGTCTGTCTGTGTCTCTCTCTTGCTCTATCATCTGCCTCATTCGATCGTTTTCTTTCTCTCTCTAATATATACATATATATATATGCATGTATGTATATATATATATATCAAGTGTATACATTTTGATCATATATAGGCCTATATATATCTTTCGCTGTGAAGATTCTCTTTGGATAGTGAGTTGGCGGATCGTCTTTATGCTAAAGCGATCGAAACAACATCTCTATTACAACTGAATGGAGAAAGCAATGAATAAGAGCCAGCAATAAGTAGCACGCTTAGACTTAATAGTCCAGACATACAGGAGTGGAATTGATCAAGGCCTTTGTGGGTGTATGTATGTATGTATGTATGTATGTATGTATGTACGTATGTGTATGTGTGTGTATCTGTGTGTAATGTGTATGTATGTGTGTGTATGTGTGTGAATGTGTGTACTAATGTGTGTGGTAAGGGTAAGTTCAGCCATTTTATTATCATCAAACAATAAATTATAGGAGTTTAAAGTAATATCTGTATAAATAACTTGTCTGCTATAAATATTGGAATGAATTGCAGTTTATATAATATTATAGACTATGTATTTCTTGACGTATGTATATATGAAAATAAAGCAAATAAAGCAATTATTGTTTAAGTGATAGTATTTTCAGAGATAAACTACTATCATTCTATCATGTACCTGATAACAAAAACATCGATTCAGCGAAGGCGCAAATGAAGAAAATCGCATATTGCGAAAGCAATAAATTATCGAGAGCGCGTGGACGTAGTGAAGCGACCTGCTGTCACCCGAAAGCATTTATATCTAGAAAGCATTATATTTGGCTGGCGCTTGCTGAACGAGGGACGATGGATTCAATGATGAGTTCGACTGGTCGAGGCCTCATTCATATCAATCCAATTCTGGTTATAGGGGGTCATAAACATCTTTGTCTATGAAATGGAAAAGCGTTTGAGTGATGGAAAAGGAGAATGTAGTCACAGGATTGAAATATGTTTCGGACAATTGGAGTTTTAACGCATGCAGAACTCATTCAGACAACTCGATTTTAATCTTAGAATTGCAATAGTGACACTACAAGAATGAATGCGATGGCAGTCTAAGAAACGTCGCTTTGTGTGAGTGTGTGTGTGTGTGTGTGTGTGTGCATGCATCATCTATTCATGTACGTAAGCGTGCATTTATTTATTTAATACAATGATGATTATTGTTATCGCTGTATTTATAAATAAAGTTCTTGGCGCACACTCATAAATAAATACAGCAATAACAATAATCGTCATTGTATTAAATAAATAAATGCACGCTTACGTACATGAGTAGATGATGCATGCACACACACACACACACACACACACACACACACACACACACACACACACACACACACACACACACACAATTTCTGATGACAAAGCATCAGTCGATGGCCCCATGAAGGAAATTGTTCAAGGTCACTTCACATTAAACGCCTCAAAGGAAGCTCAACCCGTAAACTACACGTTACAAGGCACACGCTCCAGCCAATCGGCTACAGTATGACGTACATGTATAATTATTAATTATGCATATTTATGTATGTATCTGTGTAAGTATGTAAGTATGTAATATGTATGTAATAATAATAATAATAATAATAATAATAATAATAATTTTCTTTATTAATTCAAACCGACAAACGCAGTGTCATTACAGTGTACAGTTATGCAATTGAAATCTTAACTACTAACAGAACAGACAGCCTGCAATACAACGGCGCTAATAGCAGCCTACAAAGCATGTCCGCCCTACGGAGGCTCGAACTCGGTACCTCTCGCTCTCTATGCCAGTGTGTTATCCAATGCGCTATCGGGCATTAATTAATTAGGTTAATGTACATTTTAACATAGCGACCGTATGGCCTCCACCCTGCTCATTACTCAATTGAATTGATCGGATGATATTCTTAACTACCGTTGCCCGTTTGAGTGGGTGCCACGTCCTGTAAGATCTCCGTGTACGGACCGTGCTAGCCTGAGATTCAAATCTCTTAAATAAGTCACCATTGGGAGTTGAACCGGGAGCTGTGTGCACACTGCACAGAGGTGCATGGGACTCCACATGCGCCATTAAAATCAATCAAATTATGGAACTAATAACATGACAGTTTGTAAAATCAACCCATGAAGTGAACCAGGCAACCATATCTCAAATATTTTGCTTTACGGTGCCATTGAAGTTGTCTGACATCACCATAAAAGTTATCTAATAATAATGATGATGATGATGATGATGACGATGATGATGATTATGATGATGATGGTGATGATGGTGGTGATGATGATGATGATGATGATGATGGTGATGATAATGATGATGAATTACAAGTGACGTTATAAAAAACACTGTATACCATTTTACTCAACAGCGGTCTGTAAGATTAGTTCACGTTTTCATTCAGAAATTGTCAGATTAGAAATCTTGTTAAATCTGTGTTTTGAGTGATGTGCGTCTGAAATTTGGCGTTGCCGGTTCATAGCTCGAAAAGCACAGGAAGTACGGGTTCGGTACCCGTAGAAAGATAGATGTCAATCAATGTTTGCGTTTGGGTCCTCCGGGAAAGGTACGTGGAAGCCAGGCCATTTGGTAAAGAGGTTCCCCAGCAGGAGCCGACCGGTCTCAATAAACAGAGAAACCTATTAGTGGAATTACGATGCATTAGTGTTTATGGGTCGGTATACGTGAATGTGTGCGTACGTTAGTTTCATCGGGGAATATGCACTGGACGGCCTTTGAGCTCAGTGTCCATGGTCGAATCCAGACATCGTACTCTATGAATGTACATCTAAATCGTGTAGAGGAGAATGGTCTGGTTAGGGTTGATATTCAGAATTTTCTTATAAATGTGGGATTAGTTATGTTGTAAAAACTTAGATTTCTCTCATTTAAAAAAATGAATCTAACATGAACATGTCGCATAATTATCACAAAAGTAGAACATAATACTTGCAGTTTTCCGGAAGACTTCTAAATTCAACTTCACAAACTTTATTGATCACCACTGGAAATGTCTGTATATTGACAGAGTTAAGTTACATTGCAATGGGAAACTCAAATACGGACCAAATGTCCGGTGTCCAAGTTTCTATTAACTATTTACTAAACTGAACTGAACAAAAAGTTTATTCGACACAAATAATTGTAGATAAAAAAATTATTCAACTACAACTTGATTAATGTGTTATGAAACAAGTACTGTTATTGACCGTACTAAACAATTGTAATACTGCTCAGGGTCTACCCCCTCCCGGTGTAAGCTGGAAGGAATTGCAATCCCCATTACTGTAAAGTGTAAACCCCTTCCCAGGCTTCCCCTACCTGCCGTTGCACTCTGCTAAACATTTCTCTTATGTTCACACATGAAAACGTACAACTCCTCTAAAGTCCCAAAGTGTCCTTGACATCGTGACTGCACACACCCACGGCACTAACCACTAGGTTCAGATTGTGTATATGACACCATAATTTCACGTAGACTGCTTTGCTGCAGCGAGTTTGTATGTGTGTGGCCATACCGCTGTATTTGCCACGCTTGTTCCCGGCTCCATCGTAGCATTGACCCATGATCCATCCAAGGTCTACTTTCATTCTCTGCAGATCTTGCCGAACGTGTTGTGTCAAAACAGTCCCACTTGTTTCACCTGTAGTGAAAACCTCCAGCAATCTTTCTGTTATACTATTGTCACGCTAACCATTGTTGTCTATTTCCACATAAAATATCGGTTGGGCGACATATGAACGGGCGTCAAAAGAACGGGCGACATTTGAACGGCGACAGTAGAACGGTGTATACATGACCGGTGCGACTATTGAACGGCCGGACAGTTGAACGCGTAGCCTAACAGATGACGGTGAACAATTTATCCAGAAAGTGAATAAAGTTTAAAAGCAATTTAAAAGCAATTGAACATGCGCTGTCTTGTCTACGCTCTCTGTTTAGTTATGGGACAAATAGGCAATTGAACGTAAATACAATAAAATTTCTGCTCTGCGTAGGTGGCGACTGGAGTCCATAGTGCCATCCCTCCACTGAATCTGTTGTCCTAGCAATGCCATCCATTCCAGCGCTGTATTGATTCCATAGGGCAACTGGGTATATTGCCGACCCGTAGTTGTTTCCACGTCCTCTTTGTATGATGTATCAGCGTTCGTTTACCTTTGGTGCTAGATCCATACACTAACGCCATGGTCTAAAATTCGAAATTATTTCGCCACATCTAGTCCAATGTCCCGCTAAAATTCCGCCTCACTAAAAGAACTCCCGCTCAACATTAGGTGTGGCCTATACGCCTACGCCCTTAAGTAGTATACAAGGAGTACACAATGCAGAGTATACAACGCCGCACCTTGGAATTGTCCATGAGTCGTAATACGAAGTCGCCGTTCAATTGACCGTCGTTAAACTGTCGGCCCGTTCTACTGTCTCCCGTTAAAGTGTCGCCGTTCAAGTGTCGTCCGTTCAATTGACCGCCGTTCAAATGTCCGTATACCAAAATATCTCAACATCAAGACACGCTTCACGCTTGCTGTAGTTCTGTGTGCTGTCAAAAATTAGGCAAGCCTTTCCTTGACTTTCGATACCTTTCACAATCTTCCCAACAACCATGCACTTCATGACTTTGAGAACAGCGTTTACATTTCCAGGACTAATCACATTGACTGCCATCTTCTTTCCTGCTTTGTGTGCCTGATCAATTTTTAGCAAATATGCCGCTGCACTGGGATCCCTCTTTGCAATCATTCCTATTCCGTCAGAGCTCCCACGAATGGCTCTGAATAGTTTACACTGTTAGAGGCGCTTTAAAATACAAATACAATACAAATACAGTATATTATATTCGTTTAGTATGCTGAATTCTGAAGAAACATTGACCCATTGACCTAACTCTGACTTCACATAGCGTGCCGATATCTGTAGCATGTAAGCTTATGCCAAAAATAATAAAATAAACATTAACAGTTCAACACGTCAAATTCCGTGCCCTTGGGTACATATACTTAGGTAAATGGAACTACGTTGTCATATATAATTATATATATAGACTATATATATGTGTGTGTGTGTTTGTGTGAGTTTCGGAATATATAATAATTATGTAGTTCGTATACCCTGCTTTCCCTCCCAAAGTCCGACTCACACCTCAACGTGGTGAGGGGGTGGCAACAGTAAGTAGGGGAGTGCCTGCTGAGGCTATGCCATCAGTGGTGAAGGTCTTGGCTGAAGTACCACCTAGGGGCGCTACGCGAGGTGGACAGGCTCAGCAGGAACCCTGAAAAGCTGGCAAACGTGGGCGGCATCGCCGCCTCTGATACCACAAGATAGTGGATATCAGAGCCAGTCCTAAGCCTGGAACTCTCTTTAAGGGAGAAGTGCGAAGGTCGAACGGATGGGTGCAGATACTCCGTTCGTAAAGAAAAAATACGTATGAAATCCAATGCAAGCATTGGACTCCAAACGGGCCTCGGCCCATGGATCTGATGCAAGCGTTGGACACCTACGGGCCTTCGGCCCATGGATCCTGATGATGATGATGATACCCTGCTTTACGCCGATATAGTATTCGACATTGGGCAATCATAGGGTCAAAGGGTCGTGGTCGTAGATTGTTCTATTGCTGATATGATGGATAGCATGATCTTCTAGGACTTTCCTGGTCTCCTCTTTTGCGTAGGCCTAAGCGTTTGAAAACCATTTTGTTCAAGCGTCGTTTTGTGTCGCAGATCGGAATCGACTCTGAAGAGATGTTATAGGCCTACAACCTATATAGCGTCCTAAGTTAGAACTCGTGAGATTGTATTGTATTGTATTGTATTTGAACACTTGTTATAGCGTCCCTACCAGATTTCCCATTCAGAGGCGATCCCGACTATTGCGCGAACGCTGAATCGGAGTTTCACGCCGAAGCGCATGAGCAATTGCGAGTGAAGGACTTGCCCAGGGTCCCTACGCGGCGACTTTGAGGTGGATTCGAACCCGCAACCCTCCAGCTGCAAGGCACCGTACATACCCCTAAACCACCGCGCCCCAGTTGTATTGTGATGTGTTGTATTGTGTGTTGTATTGTACTCCACGTTTATAATGCGACCGAGCCACCCGCAGTAAAGATCCGAGAAATTAATCTCTGATAAACCGACCCGACCGGGAAGCGAACCCGGGGCGCCGACGTGACGAGCAGGCTACCAACCCACTCGGCCACTCAGGATCCTTAGATTATGAAGCAGTTGACTGAAAATTCACTTATGTAAGTAAAATAAGTATATCCTTTATTTGCATCTGATAAGAACACATCGATTTATTGTAAGCAGCGATTACATATAATATTTATATTTGAAATAAATGAAAGCAAGTAGATTGTAAATTCACCCATGTGCATCAAAATAAAACTAAAGATACATCGATTAACTATAATACTAGTCATCTAAACTGTTTATAGATTTTACAATTGGTCTATAGGATGAAACGATGTCCTCTCTTGCGAAGTGAGTACTTGTCTTCACGAAGAGGTGGCAAGATCTGATGAATGCAGTGGCCGAGAAACTGTCATTTCTTTGTATAGAGCTTCCTGTGTGATCTTCTGCAGTATGGTTCTTCCTACATATTTGCTATCTTCGAGCCTTTTTCAGAGCTGCATTAATGCGCGCATATCGTCTGAGTTGAGACATCCAGCAGAGGCAGAGGTATAGTGCATGCAGAATTCTAGAAAGAACGATCGCTTGAAACATGACGTCCAGCTTCGAGATATTTAGGCCCTGCTGTCTTAACTGGTTGAGAGGAAAATATCACTGGTTTTTTAGTCTAAGAATGTAGTTAACATGGTTTGTAGGATGATTCCAAGCAGCTTGGCACCGTGTTAATATCACTGGCGTCGCAAATATAAAACATCTCTTTACGAAACATTATGACTGTGGTCACCGAGAAACAAACTTTTTGTTCAAAATACATGCAGAGGGACATAGTCACATAGATGAAACATTTGAAAAATATCTGTTTGAATTGGCCTAATGCTTTGAATTTCCAAATAAGGTATTTCTTGTACACAGTAAACTTCCTCTCATAATAAAATTATTATGATGATTTAGCTCAATTCAGTATAATCTCTTTAAGCAATCGGTCCATTAAATTCCATTACTACATATTGCCCGGTTATAATAAAGCCCAATCAATGTGAATTGGCAGACTGATAGTGCGTTTGCCTTTTGTTTGTGCTATGGGTTCGAATTCCAGTGCGTCAGTGAAATGACCCGTTCGCTTTCAAACTGTGTAACTCAAGGAATGGTTGCCCATTGGTAACTGGATTGTTGCTGTCATGCAAGCGCTTCAGCCGAAGTATCTCTCATCCGTACGACCACACTTCAGATCAGTTATGTTGAAAGTGGCGTGTGATAGACAGTTAGTGTGGCGTCAAGTGAATGTGCGCATATATAAGCTACATAAACTGTGTCCTATAAGTAGACAAATGATGTATATACGGTCGCTCTGGTCAGACCACTCACTGTCGGCTGTTGCCAGACATTGCTCTTAAGAATGTATGAAAACGCGAGTCTGTCGTGAAGGTAAATCAGAATCCAAAACTGAATAAGTATTAGTTCCTAGAAGTCATTCCAAGAAGAAAAAGAGGAAATAAAATGGAGCTATATAAGCTCCATAAAGACACTCTTTGAATGGCATATATAAATACATGTATGTGTACCATACAAACACCATATATAACAGTTATATATATATATATATATATATATACACACAAATACGTATTCCCATCACATAGCTATTTTCTCATTTTATGAAGATGTAAATGTAACTGCGTCTAGAGGCATAAAAATACTTCTATAGAAACAAGAGAGCCTCTGAGTTTATCATCTAAGAGCGCCATAGAAGCGATGTTTTATAATACATCGTATCGAAATGAATTTCACTACATTACAAATGGCACGAACATTCAGAAATCCATAAATATGCATGCAAACAGAGGCTGGGTCGGGCTCTGAAGTTAGGAAAGGTTCGAAGTAATGAAGAAAAAAACAATTAGTAAAATCAAATCTAGGGCTTATGTTTACTACATCAACTTGAATCCCCCACTGATGGCACTAAATACCTATATGCATACATACATACATACATACGTTTATACATACATACATACATACATATTTATAAATGCATACATAATACATACATTTACACATAAATGCGTACATAATACGCAAACGCATCCATGAGTCAATATACACGTATAGGCTATACGTGGGGCGCGGTGGTGTAGGGGTATGTTCGGTGCCTTGCATCCGGAGGGTTGCGGGTTCGAATCCACCTGAAGCCGCCGCGTAGGGACCCTGGGCAAGTCCTTCACTCGCAATTGCTCATGCGCTTCGGCGTGAAACTCCGATTCAGTGTCCGCGCTGTAGACGGGAGTGCCTCTGAGTAGAAATCTTGAATGGGCGCTATAACAAGTGCTCATACATACATGTACATACATACATACATACATACATACATACATACATACATACATACATACATACATACATACATACATACATACATACATACATACATACATACATACATACATACATACATACATACATACAAACCAACATTCAGAAGCCTATCAGCACTGAATGCCAAATTACTACTACTACTACCACCATCACCACCACCACAACCACTACTACTTTGATTACTACTAGTTACTATCACCACCACCATACTGCTGCTGCTACTACTACTACTGCTGCTGCTACTACTACTGCTACTACCACTGCTGCTGCTACTACTACCACTACTACTACTACTACTACTACTGCTGCTGCTGCTGCTGCTGCTACTACTACTCTACTACTACTACACATTGTATGAAGCGCCTTGAAAACGTGTATTAATGTATTTAAGTATTTATATATATATTTATATTTATGCATATCTAAGTATGTATGGTCGGTATGCATATACATGTGCATGCATATATATATATATATATATAATATATATATATATATATATATATATATATATACACATACAGAAATGCACTTATATATATAAATTTGAAATGAAAGGTTGGTTTTGTTACGGCAGTTGGCGTAAGTAGAAGTCAGACAAGTGAGACAACAACTGGCACAGAATTACCAAGAGTATGCACTTCAAAACAAACGATGCCAAGAGCCCCCTAGCGATAGGTAAAGAACAGACGAGAACATTAATTTATATACGAAGAAGACTCTCCGATAGTCACCGTAAAAACAAACGAATGAGATTTTTAGACAGGTATTATATCTTTACACATCAAAGCATATATATAAATAAATGTTATCAAAAAGCACCACACGCACACACACACAGACACATACCCGTTCATTTGCATAGATAGGCCCATGTATGTTATTTCTTAAAGCCGTTGCGTTCTGCTTCCACCTTTTGGCTTGCATGTGATATTGCAATTAATTCTGTCATGAATGTTTTATTACTTGCCTCGTTGCTATCATTTCTTATTAAGCTTCTTGTTCCGCTTCTTCAATGATGCCGGTCGCAATCGCAAAGAATTCTGGGAAAATTGGACGTCGCACATTGAGGCTTTCCGTCGCAGCGACTGGAAACCGATTGAAAACGAGCTGAATGATGCTGGGAAGGTTGAGCGTCCAGCGGCTGACTGAAGACGATTCACAGCGGCTGACTGAAAGCTATTCGCAGCGGCTGACCACGAGCTATTTACGTCTGCCTGACGGAATACAATTCACAGCGGCTGGTCATCGCTTTCTCATCGGCTGACGACAGACTAATTTCAGTGGATGACGTTAGTCTAGATATCAGCGACTGATCATAGTATACGTAGTCTCAGCTGATCTCAACGGCTGACATCATAGGTTATAGCTTCAACGGTTGACGCTCTGAGCGGATGACAGCGTAGACTGGTGTATGACATCATCGACCACCGTCTCAGCCGCTAACCATAGCCTATTCCTAGCAGCTAAGTGAAGCCTATTCGCCATATATAGGCTAGTCCACGTTCTGCTTTCGTCTCTTCTGTGAGTAGACTATGCACGAAGATCAACGACGAAGAACGACGACTGAAGGGAGGAAGAAATTGAAGGACGAGTCAAGACGTGCAGAGGCCGCCGTCGGGTCGTTGATCGCCGAACGAGAGGTAGAGGGAGAAGGGACCGCAGCGCCTACGATGGACGCTTCAGCCGACCGACCGATGGACCGAGCGACCGAATGACCGGCGCGCCGAGCGGAGAGTCCTTCGGATGGGTTACCGACGCTACTCTCCTATACATCTAAACGCTAAGTGCACAAGCGACCCAGGAATCTGTCGCTTCAGGACTGTTTCCTCTTCTGTCTGTCTGTCTGTCTGTCTGTCTGTCTGTCTGTCTCCTTCTCCCTGTTATCCTCTCTGTCTCTTTTAGTAGGCCTATATATATTTGCTACCTTCCTTTCTCTCTGCTGTTCTTTATCGCCATGCTTTTCTGTCTGCTTGCCTGTCTGTCTCGTTGCCGTTCTGCCTGTATTTGGTCCTCTGTGCACTCTCTCCTCTAGCCTATTCACATTATTAGTGGCTGCCCATCTCTCACCTCCCTCTCTCATAAAGTAAATGCATGCATGTAATATAATTATACTGCTTAATATAAACATGCGTGGTTCCCATTTATTGTGTTCCTGGTGTCGTGGTTGCGGCTCGGTATTTTAATCCCTTTGCTTCGACCCAGGAACCAACCGAGAAAGCGATCACAGCCCTCCCTCCCTGGTGGGATTTGCAAGTACCTGTTGAACATCAAGTCAGCACACACTGCCTTCTAGCCCGGTGGAGCACGGGTAAAGAGAGTCTTGGCAGCTCACCGGCCGTCAATTGTGGAATGTCTCCACTAGCCGCTGCTCGGCAGGCGTCGTATAGGCTATAGGGCCTAAACCTGTCTAAGCGTATCTGATGATTTGAAAGATTTCCGGTCGCCGCGTCATCTTCCATCTGAGGTGACTTCTGGAACTCGACTGGAAGGTGAGATAAAGTTGAGTCATTGGCAGCGGATCACATCGCCTGTCGTCGTTCCTAATCCTTGTTTCTTCGTGCGTCAGGAACTCTGAACTTGATATCATCTCTCAATTACTGTAGTTGAGATGCCATTGGCTGGGTCTGCGTGTGTGTGCGAGCCCACCACCGGTGACTCTTCTAGCTCTTTCTAATTGTCTGAGCAATGTTTGCTAACTAATAAACGTCCTCTTCTTAACGGTAGGTTGGGTCTGCGTGTGTGCGCGACTAACATCGTTTAGTCTAGTGTTAGTAGCACCTCCGATTAGTTTTATTGAGTGGCGCTATATAGATTTTCTTAATAAATAACTAATTTCTTGTTCTTAATTTTACCAGTTAACCGGCCGATTCGTCCATTTAGCTTCCGTCCAATCTTTAGGTCTCGATCTGTTCTTAACGATAACATGACCAACGTCTTTTGAGGTTTCGATGGTGGTTACGTTGTACTCAGGAAGAAACCACATCACACTTAAAATTTCATCGAAATCCCATGACCTTCAATGTCACCGCTTCCAGAAGTTCCAGTGCCTTTCCCATCAAATCACCATCGAATCACACGGTCATCACTTTCCGGCCTTGGCACAGATTTAAAAATTACATTTCCTAATTGCTTCCTTCTTCTGACTCAAATCTATTGTCCGAAGCGCTCTGCTGCCAAATCCAATATATACTCGAGCCAAAGCTGCTTAAGAAGCGCATTTCTCTTAAATCCACAAAGACGTCATTCTTGAGCAAAGAAAAGAGCCTTCCTTGGTTTTCTTATGAAAAATTTCCAATGCTCTGCGTCGTCGTAGCCTACTTGAATGCAGTCTGAGTAGCTTTCGATTGCCCTTATATCATGAGTGCTTCAAGGAACAATGCAAACTCGTTCTTAATTTGATTTGCCAAATTCATTTATTTGTACAAATCTCTCAAAAAATACTCCTCTTAGCCTTGGTCTCTTTGCAGGTCCTGAGATGTGGTACCCCATAGAAATACAACATCCACGATGTTTAAAACTTACTTACCATGCACTCTGGCTGATGCTTTCATTCGCAGAAAAAAATTAATATTCAATATTACACTGCCAAATGGAATTTCATCTTCTGGCTCACCGCTACCCATTACTAATTCTATTGCAACCGCAAATTGGATAAAATCTGGTCATATTTCTCTTCTCTTGGCAAAAACTGTCTGCTTGATTAAATTCCAACTCATCTTCTCAAAAGCTGTTTGAGGTACTTGGTCCTATCATTTCCACATTAATCAATATGTCGGTGGGTTAGGGTTTTTCCGTCTTGGTTTTCCGATGCCAGGGTCTATCCTTTGTTGAGAAGCCGTCTGTAGAATTTGACGCTATGCCAAACTTTCGGCCAATTGCTAACTTTAATTTCATTTCTAAACTTTTCGAGCGTATTGATACTAAACCCCATACTCAGTGTGCGTCGGTATGATTTTAAAAGTGGTTGAATTTACACGCTTTTTGCATATATTGCATGCCATATTTCATAATCTAAAATACACGTTTAAATTGATTAAAAGTATTTTCTAGCTTTTAGCAGACAAAAAGTGGTAGGGCCTCAAAAATTTTATTGTTACCACCTTAAAAGTATACAAAGATTACAAACAGAATGAAATAATACCACTAATACCATAATGCATAAACTTTACAGTCCAGAGCCTCGATTACAGTCGACAGTGATGGGCAAAAGTTAACTAAAAAGTTGCAAATTTTTAGTTAAACTTAACATTTTAGTTAAGGCAGAAATTTAACTAAAAAATTGTTTAGTTAAAACCAAAGTTTAACTATTATTTTTTAGTTATTAACTAAAAAGTTTAACTAATATTTTTTAGTTATTAGCTATAAAGTTTACCGTAAGTAACAACTAGGCAACCCGCTTCTGCAATGAACAGTGAACACTGTCACCACCTCAACGTGACCTTTAATTACTTCTTAACACTGGTGCTGCCTCTGCATAGAATATGTTTAATGTATTACGGTGCATTCATGCAATGCAAGGACTAAAATTAATATAGATTCTCTAGGTGCAGTGTAAATAAGAACATTGGTGTTCATCATTCTTTATGAGTCGACTGTGAGTGTCGACTATAATGAATTAAAGGCTACTTCAGCAAAAATGAATAGTCTATTAGTCACTGTTTCTCACTGAGGTTAAACTGATGCCGAATGTCTGATGAAACCCGTGATCACCTTCTTTTCTTAAGATCCAGATACAAATCTGACAGTGGTCTTCTGATGCTGATCATTATTGTCATGAGTAATCAGAGTAACTGGTTTTATTGTCAATTAAACTGCATCACATTGCATGTTCCATCATTGTTTGCATTAGCAACAGTTACTGTCTTCATTATTTTCTGGTAGAACTGTAGTAGGACTGTTATTAGTCTAGTACACATTACATAGATTGAAAGTGAAAATGTCATTGACCCTCTCTGCATTATTACAGGACACTTAACCTCTGTTATTGTGAAAATGTTTCACGTTTGTCAAAAAGTTTCTTAAAAAGTTGGAAAAAGTTGAACTAAATTTTTCTAGTTTAGTTAACATATTTGCAAAATCAATTCCCAACTGTTAGTTACACTTTTTTTAACTTGAAAAATAGTTATAGTTTAACTATGTTCCAATGCATTGCAACAGTTGACAGTTGAGTGAGTACTGTCAGTTGTACAGCAACATCCATTTCAGGAACCATCGTCCAGTGGATACTGGCGCAGGCAGCTGCGGGTCCATGTTTTACGCGACTTACTTCTGAATCCACCGGAGGACAATAACCATCGCGGTCGTCGGTCATCCGTCGTTCATCAGCCCCATTGGACTGCACAGCTGCGGGTCCATGTTTTACGCGACTTACTTCTGAATCCACCGGAGGACAATAACCATCGCCTGTCCCTACAAGGCCACGCGATCGCCAGATTGGATCCGAGCATCTGCCGATCCAATATGGCCGCCGACTGATTTACTGTCTGGCTTATCGTAAGCCTGTCAGTCGAAGAAAGAATGCGAACAAGATCTACGGCTGGCGATGTCAGTTTGCACAGCGCAATTTAAGCTCACGATACGTCGGCTGCATGTTACTTCTCGCAGTCTGATAAGAATTTTAGTAGAGAACGCAAGTAGCCATAAAACAAGAAGACTTGTCTAAAACAATAAGCAGATTAAACGATAACTCTCACTAGTTTATGTATGCTTATCCTCCAAACTTAACGCTTCTGAGGAATTACGCAAAGATAGGCGTCTGCCGTCTGAGCAATAAAACTTGCAATTACAGAACGCAAAAATCACGTCTTTATATTGTGAGCAATGATATAATCCAATGTAACTGAACATTTATATAGCGCCCCTTCAAGATATCTACTCAGAGACGCTCTCTATGCTAGCCTATATGATGCTAAATGTCATTACGAATGAATAGGCCTATATTACATCTAATAGGGCGCCTTTGCTAATATTATGCTCTACACAAAAATCGTAATGTAAAGACCAAGAAAGTTCAAAGAAGTAATCGTATACAACTCAACGAACATTAGCGGCGTGACTAAGGGAGGGGCGAGTGGTGCTGCCGCTCCGGGGGCCATATTAGCATTCTATGTACAAATTCAGATACGAATATTAATGAGTAATGACGCCCTGCTGTTGATTGGACGTTCTAATGATCCTCGATCCACGACTAAAACCAAAATGATGGATAGCGTTTATTTTCTCGATTTGCCTTTGAAAATGAATGTATCGCAAGTAATGAAGAAAGAATTTAAATGAGAGCTAAATTCTTGGCTTTGTGCGTGTTTTCGTTTGAAGATCATAGCAATTTCAATCTATTATTCCAAAGTTTAACGACATCTTATGACTACACATGGGCGTAACCAGAAAACATTTCGGAGGGGTTTTAATATTTCGGGGGGTGGGTGGGTTCCATTGAAGATTGTCGCAAAAGTTAAGATTTTTTGTTTTCACATGTAAAAGCCTATGAATATTTTTCCGGAAACTTATTTGGGGGTTTAACCCGTAAACCCCCCCTTTAAATACGCTCATGTGACTACAATGTCCGTTGAAGTCTTTAGAGATAATAATTGTATTTCAGTTCATTTTATAGGAGTTTCTTCCATCGATTTTCATTTTTTCACTCATCGTTTGATTCCTGTCATGTTCGATTGATTATATTTCACTTTTCTTTCTGTCTTTCAATGTCACTCTAAGGAATGTTTTATTATTTAAATGCCTACAAGACAATCACACCAAAAATTGCCGCGGTATTAGCAAGAAACCACAGAGAATTGTGATGCCTGAAGAAGGTAAAAATATTCTCAAATTTCGGAATTACGGCAAACAGATGCGCGTTCCATACATCATTTATGCTGACTTTGAAGCACTAAATGTCCCAGTCAAAAATGAAGACCTCGAAGAAAGTCACAGCAGCTTCTGCTATGTAGTTGTCCGCAACGATGGACAGTCCAACGAACCTGTGCTCTATCGAGGTGAGAATACGGTGGAAGTGTTCCTTCGTCACTTACAAGGTGAGTTAGCTAAAATACAAGAAAATCTGGCAAACATCGCGGAAATGGTCATGACAGCGGCTGATCACCAATCATTCCGTGAGGCTACTAATTGTCACGTATGCGGAAATGCACTCGAAACAGACAAGGTTCGCGATCATTGTCATATAACTGGAAACTTTCGAGGAGCAGCACATTTCGAGTGCAATCTAAAGTTGCGCATATATCCAAAAAAGTGTAAAGTGCCAGTGTCTTCCACAATCTTCGTGGCTACGACAGCCACCTTATTATGCAGGCAATGAGTGGTAATGAGGCTGAGAAAATCAGTTGTATTCCAAACAATATGGAAAAATATATGACATTCAGCCTAGGGCAGCTGCAGTTCATCGACAGTCTCCAGTTCTTGAATAGTTCGCTGGATAAGTTGTCGAGCAATCTATCACTGGATGATCTGAAAGTCACAGCCGCATTGGCGGTCATAGTAAAAAGCTGGATTTATTGAGGCGCAAAGGAATTTATCCCTATGAATACATAGATGGCTACAATCGTTTCGAAGAAAGAGAGCTTCCACCTAAAGAAGCTTTCTATAGCAAACTCACCAGAGAAGACATTTCAGATGTTGATTACCAGCACGCCCAACGAGTATGGACCGAATTCGACTGTAAAAATCTGGGAGATTACCACGACCTGTATCTCCGCACGGATGTGCTTCTACTCGCTGATGTTTTCGAAACTTTCAGAGCCACATCGATGAAGCATTACCAGCTAGACCCAGCCTGTTATTTCACCCTACCTGGAATGGCTTGGGATGCTTTGTTGAAAAAGACAAAAGTCGAACTCGAACTCTTGACCGATATTGACATGCATTTATTCTTTGAAAGAGGTCTTCGAGGTGGAGTATCGATGGTATCCAAGAGATTTGCAAAAGCCAACAATCCACAATGCCCCGACCACGATACCACGAAGCCAAACAACTGGATTATGTATCTAGACGCGAATAACCTGTACGGTTGGGCTATGCAACAAATGCTGCCAATTGGTGGATTTTCATGGTGTGAAATTAGTGAAGACGAAATCCTTGCAACACCGGACGACGCCCCGAAGGATTCTTACTCGAGGTGGACCTTGAATACCCAGAACATCTCCACGAAGCCCACAACGACTATCCATTAGCCCCTGAAACCTTATCTGTCTGGGAAGATTGGTTGAGCGACTATCAGCGCGTACTCGTGGACAAGTTGGGAGGCAAGTTCACAGAGTGTGTAAAGTTGGTGCCCAGCCTACGAAAGAAGGAACGATATGTGGTTCATTACAGAAATCTTAAACTCTATCATTCGTTGGGCATGAGAGTCAGTAAAATTCATCGTGCCATCAAATTTCGACAGGAAGCCTGGATGGCTCCATATATCGAGATGAATACAAATTTGAGAGCCAAGGCAACATCCGACTTTGAGAAGGACTTCTTCAAACTGGCTAACAATGCAGTTTTCGGGAAAACGATGGAAAATTTGCGTCGCAGAATTAGGGTGGACCTAGTATCAAGTAACAAAGAGGACAAACTTCGAAAATTGATCGCCGACCCAGCCTATATATCCCACCGCATTTTCAATGGCGGACTTGCTGCTATTCATAGCAGAAAAAGCAGACTGAGGTTGAATAGGCCGGTCTATGTCGGCCAGGCAGTTCTAGATCTGTCTAAACATCTTATGTACGACTTCTGGTACAACGATGTTAAAGCACAGTACGGCGATAAAGCACAACTTTTGTACACCGACACCGACAGTTTACTATTCGAAGTGGAAACTCCGAATCCATACGAAGATATGTTGGTCAATAAAAATTCCTACGATCTCAGCGAATATCCTCGAGATAGTCCATATTTCGACTCCACGAACAAAGAAAGTGGTTGGAAAATTCAAAGATGAATGCAATGGAGTTCCAATCGCCGAATTCGTTGGACTTCGCCCAAAGATGTATTCAATCCTACAAACGGGCGGTTCTCAGATTCGAAAGGCAAAAGGTGTTCAGAGAGCAGTTGTGAAGAAAGATCTACATCACGAGTTGTACAAGGAATGCTTGCTTGAGCACAAACAGATGCGGCACACACAGGTTGTAATTCGAAGCCGCGAGCACCAGATTGGCGTGTACGAGCAAAATAAAATATCTCTTTCTCCACTGGACACAAAAAAGTGGATAGCGGGCGATGGAATTACAACAAGGGCATACGGACATTACAAAATTTATAAAGAAAAAGAAAAAATAGCAGCTAGAAGCAGAGGAATATCTCAACGAACTCTTGGCTTGAGCAATCTTTCAGGTGGAAGCTCCGTGCCTATAGGAATCACAAGCAATTCCTCGCGAACAAATCCGCGGCCTGGTCCATCCAGTAGATGGTACAGTGCTGGTTGGTCAGCTTGTTGGACAACGTTTGAAATAGCGTGAATGGTAAGCGACCAGTTAGGGTCTGTAGCCCGTTTGTTACCGCCCTCGAGCTCCCCAGGTGCATATAAGTAACGGACCAGAACATCGTGTCCAAGAATGGGCTCTTTCAGGCCAACAGCACGACGAGCCGGAAGAGAGGGTTTTTGTTCTATTTTATCGGCCTTGATCGCTTTAGCCGGCTTCATACCAAGTAAACGCGTTGTTTCGTTGTTTAGTGCAGCCACAACCTCAGGCAGCTGGCGAACCCATTTGGCCGATCTTTCCGATGAACCTCTTGCAGCAAGGAGTAACTCCTGAGCATATTGAGCACCAAATAAACGCTCGGCCAAAGTTCGGTTAAATCGTTCAACGATGCCTTGCTGACGATGATTTCCAACTTCTCCACGCCTCACTTGAACATCGTGTTTCGTCAGCAACGGTTTAATGGAGCCCATAAACTCGCGGCCAGGATCGACCTGGAGCAATCGAGGCCAAGTCAACGGACCTCGTTTATAAATTCGGCTTAAAGCGGCCGCGACTTCAGAAGCACTTTTATCGACCAAAGGCTCAGCCTCTTTATATCGCGAGGCGACATCAACCACGGTCAAAGCATATTTATACTTTTTACGACGAACTTTATCATGAGGAAGATACAGCAGATCGGCTTGATGAACGGCGTTAGGCCTATTTTCATCGAAATTAGGACGAGGAATTCGTCGTGGTACAGGCTGATAAATTTGCCATACTGCTTGTTTCTTCAACCATTCGCGAGTTTCAGCCTCGGAAACCTTGGCAGCTGAGGCCAATTTCGTAACTGCAGCGTTGCCTCTCCAATACCCTTTAGAGCTGTAATATATTGAGCAGTGATGGGCACACACTACTTAACTAGTAGTTAAAACTACTTCTTAACTACTTTCAAAATAAGTAGTTATAACTACTGTTTAACTACCTTAGATGACAAGTAGTTATAACTAGTTTTGGTAACTACCAGATAAGTAGGTAACTACTTTTCAAACTACTTTTCTAAAGTTATGTTACGGTACACTGATATTCACCCAGTAGCAGAAGAATTTATTTTCTGTATTAATTAGTACTGATATTTAACACAGGCAGTAAAAAAGGTCAAAAACAAATACCAAGTGACAAATCTAATTATAATGAATTACTGCATACATGAAATAAACTAACAAGGGACAGACCTGCTAGAACAGTAGCAAAGGCCCAATTGTTGTGACTGCTAAAATGTGTAACTTACAAATTCTGAAGTTGCCAACTGTAATAACTCTTACAACATTGCAAATGTTTCAATTTAACAGGCCGATTGCATTTTCTAAATGCTAGTAAATTTAAGAGGATGAAGAGGTTAGTCTGCTGGAACAGTTCTTAAAAAAAACCATCCTGTCAAACAGTTTGTCTGACATTCTGCATCTTCTTGGGGTAAGTATCATGCCCGAAACACTAAAAAGACGTTCAACTGCGGCGCTGCTCGGCAGCGTTGAATTACCTTTCTGGAATGCCCTTGCGATCATTGGATAATCCCTAAGAGACTGAACGCTCGTTGCTTTGGACGCAAGATAATCGTCCACTTCTCTATTCACCGGACTACCGATTGCAGACTGTTCTTTGGAGTGCATGAAACTGTAAAGATCATTTTCATCTTCCTCTGCAACAGCAGCTGTTGCTGGTTTTCCACCACCATCAACTGTATCATTTTCTCCTCTTGTACTTGTTGGACATACGCTAAAACCAGGCGTTTCACATCCAGCCTGGCGTCCTCTGGTAAAAAATTTAACTTGAACTGGGGTAGAAGGACTGATGCAACCAAGTGTTCCTTGTCTGACAGGACCGACTCAAAGCGTGCATCAATGCCTGCAGTCAAAGCTTTAACCAATGGAGCTACCAGTTTATCTGTTGATTGGCGAAGTCTGCACTTCAACCCCATTATAGTCGAGATGAGATGACCCAAGTATGTTGTCCTGTCCCCCTGGATCAAATCCATGGCCAGTACAAGAGGCTTCATTATCTTGGCATATGAAGCTAGAAAGAGCATGTCGGCATCTGTCATAGGTTCTTGCTTCAGTGCAGCCTGGCAACGCTTTATCTTCTCAAGGCCAATACATACAACACGTTGAACAGCATGGAAACTGGATGACCAACGAGTAGCGGTGGGATTTATGAAGGTAGTTCCCGTTATCTCTTCGACAATGTCATTTAGTTTTGGACTACGATTCACCGCGTTTGATAATGCCTGTACTTTTGCCATGGCACGGTCATAACTTCTTCTGTATGACTTATCGTTCCTGGCTTGTAGGCTATCTGTGCTGGCAACAAGATTTAAGGAGTGATTGCCACAGAGTTTGTGTGGCGGTAAAATCTCAACTTCTTCTGACTCATGAGCTGCAGTAAGAACATCGGAAACACTGATGACATTCAAATCGCGTTCATCGACATCGCTAATGTCATAAATTTCGTCAACCTCACCACCCAAGTCATAATTGAAGGCAGTTTCTTCATTTACTTCAGCTCCATCTACGGAAATTTTGAACGCCTTAGCGAAGTTCGCAGCATTATCTGTAACAATATTCTGAACTTTGCTCCGAATCCCGAACTCATTCAGCATCAAAAGCAGTATTTTCGCAATAGCCTCGCCTGTATGAGCATGCTTAAACCGACGAACTCCGAGAACCATGGATCTCATTTCATAGGTGGATGGATCAACATAGTGCACCGTGACACCCATGAAAGCTCTTTTGTGACTGCTCCATGCATCAGCCGTAGCAGAGAGCCATTCAGCATTCTGCATCTCAAGAATAAGTTTGTGCTTCTCTTCTGTGTATAATTGTGAGATATGTCGTCCTAATGTTCTACGACTTGGAAGAACATAGTCCGGAGCAACTTTATCACAAAATGCCCTGAATCCCTTACGGTCAACTATTGCCAGTGGGGTCATGTCAGTCGTTATCATGTGGCATAATTCAATTTCAAAATCTTTTTGTGACAATACTGAGCGTCCAGTTTTTACCTGCAAAACAGTTTGTTTCTTAACTGCCTTTGAATCGACGGTGTCCAGTGGGACGTCATTTTTCCTCTTCCGGGTGCCAACCTGCACCTTCAGCAACTGAAACTGTTTAAACTGTTTAGAGTGCTGCTCTTCAATATGTTTCAAGAAATTCTACGAGTTGGCAATGTTTCCGGAAATGATGCGATTTGGACAAAATTTACAAGTAACCTTAAAATTCTTCTCCAAAGCAGCGTCGCTCTTCTTTGTTGGATTCTTGTAACATTGTGAAACAATGAGGCTATCCATTTCCTATTTCTAAACGTTAATAAAATTTAAAACTTATAAGATGTCATGCTAAAATTACTGCAATTTTATTTGCTAGTAGGCTATACGCAGGAAATATGTCGTGCACGTGCATTGAAAAACTGATAAAATACTAAACTGACACTAAAATGGTAATTTAAATTTAAGGAAACAAAACTAAACATCACGTTTTAAACCAAAACGGTAATAAATCAATCGTAAATTCCGACTTTTCTGCTCGACACGAAAGCTGACTCGGGGAACATCGAACTAGCATTATTCACGGGCGCTTACCAAATGGGTCAGTTTTGCACGAGGGTCTATTCAGGCAATTTAGTCTGACCGCATCACAAGCAGACACACACAAATTAGAAAAAACGCGTTAAGGTTTTACTCTTACCGTTATGTAACTGAAAGAACAGCGGTCAAAGAGTTTAGCGATGATTTTTAGTTGTTATGGTTTCTAAAAGTTTGCCGTTATTACCGAAGATGTTAAAATCTGTGGAGACTGTGTACCAAAGACACAGAAAAAAGATCCAAGACACGAAGCGCAAATTTCATGATAAAAAATTATATAGCGCTATCACATATAAATTTATAATATCTATGGACAACGTCCGTAAATAGGAAAAATGTAGTTAATAAAATATTGTAGTTATTAACTACAAACTACTTGATAAAAATAGTTATAACTATTTTTAAAACTACCTCCTTAAAAGTAGTTATAACTACTAGACAACTACCTTTGTAGTAGTTATAACTACTAGTTAGTAACTACAGTAGTTAAAAGTGCCCATCACTGATATTGAGGAAAGGTTTTTATGCGTCTTTTACTTAATAAATTTACTTAGACCTATTTCCAACACAGAAGAAATTTTTTCTATTTACGCCGCGTTCCCATTCCCATTTTTGACTTCGACGACATTATTGCCGATACCCAGTGGCGTAGCCAGGAATTTATGATGGGGGGGTTTGGGATTTAAAATACCGGTAATTTGTGTTTTCAACCGAAAAATTGCGAATATTGTTAAAACTTCATCGTGCTGGGTGCAAAAAATTTTTTTCCCCTAAGCCAATGGGGGTTTTAACCCCCAAAATCCCCCCCTTGCCTACGCCACTGCCGATACCAGTCGAGCATCCTTCTTTTCGTACTCTGGGATTTCATCAACGAGTGCAATTTTTGATGCAGCTGAAGCCAGGATATCGTCTGCACGATTTCGCCCAGTTGTATCTTTTTGCACTGCGTAGGCTACATCGTGATCGAGGCAAGCACGATCGAGGTTGTTAACGCCACGATAGCGTTGTGTCAGCCTTTTGTCGAGCTTTGTAAATGGTCCACAATAGAATTATTTGCCAGTGTTCTGAAACGAACCTCCTGGAATATCTTCCGAAGCTGCTCCGGGTGGAAGGCTCAAATGCATTTCAGGTAAAGGCGGAGCGTTTAGAGCGCTATTTAACAGCGAACCACCACGAATCGATCGCAAAAATTGAAATTTTTGAATACAACAGACGGCACAGGTTCCCTTTTTTGCCGATCGTCCATTCTTTAACACCGTTTTCGTCTCATTTAAAGTCTCGGTGTGTCTTTTACATCGAAGGCAATACATTGTTTTCGTTGAATACAATCAACGCCTTTTTATATCTAGGCCTATATGGAGTAGGGTGCTCCAGAAAAATAAAAGTTGAAATACGGAGAATTTAATTTATATATATTGTCTTGAAGGGGGTGCTACTATGAACCATTTTATTACATCCTTCCTCTGATTAATATTTGAGATGCAGTTCTAGTTAAAGGATTGAACAAATTGAGGTCCGATCAAGGTCATCATTCCCTGTTAGAGTTAACTCATTATATATATTATACTAGACTGGTCCACAAAATTAAAAGTTGGAAATACATTGCTCCACAAGGCTGCCCTTGTTACACATGAAAACATGAGTCTGTATGCCAAATTTTGGAAAGATTTGATTATATTTAGAGGTCGCTATGTTTTTCGACTTTTTGCTATATAGTATGAACTTGTCAAAAAACATGTATAATTTTGATTTTTTCAAATCGGTTATAAATTATTTTCAAGTCAGTTATTATTTTGAAAAATAAACAGCCCAATTTAGAAATATACACTGCAGTGTTACTGCTTAGTCAGGATGCATTACGTTTGTAATAAAATATAATTTTGGATAATTAAAGAAGTAATCCAGTCTGCATAAATCCCGTCATTGAAGTGCTGGAAAACCCGCAACCTACTATTATTTCATTTTGCCTTTGTTGGAACAGAAAATTTTGTCCGATGACTGGAGACAAGTTGCAGCAAGTATTGTTTCTGTTACTCATCGTTAGTATATCATTGTTAGATGAAGTTGAAACTAACTTAAAATCCGGTAGTTTAATATTCCACGGGCTAGAGGAACCCCCAAAAGAATTCCACCATACGGGCGTGCTTGAATCTTCTCAGTCTACCTTCAGCTCTACATCCTTGCCACAGCAATCATCAGTGCAACTGGTGGCTGCCTTCTGCAAAGATTGTCTTCACCTCAACATCTCAGAATCTGACATCTCCGGAGCGTACAGAATTCCGAAAAAAGGCAAGGAAAAACACCGACCGCTAGTCGTTGAGTTCTCTAACAGGCGCATTAGGAGCATGGTCTACACGTCACGCAAAATCCTACGTGATACCTCCACCAACAATGCCTCGAGGATCTATATAAATGAAAACCTTACGAAAATCAACGCCCAGATCTTCGCAAAGGCGAGAAACTTGGTCAAAGAGAAACGAGCGGTTTCTACTTGGACGGCTGGAGGGAGAGTGTTTATCCGAGCTACAACCTCGCAAGATGAGAAACCCAGGAAGTTGCTGTCTCTGCAGTCCTTGGATGATTTCTCAATCCCAGATTCTCTGAGCCTCTGAACTACAACATCGCAAGATGAGAAACCCAGGAAGTTGCTGTCTCTGCAGTCCTTGGACGTGCTCTTAATCCCGAACTCTCTGAGCCTCGTGCATCAACCACAATCGTGAGACTCGCAAGTGTACATGTAATGCTTTATTCTTTGTTGGTATTGATGTGTCGATCCCATTTATATTGTTCTGTCACTACGTTGACTTTTCTTCCTCTTTTGTTTGTTCTAATCGTTCGAGATCTTTCAGTTACAAGTTGCATATGCACAATCATGAAGGTTTATGCTTTAGAATGTTCATATTATGTTCTGATCAGAGTTTGGCATAACAAGAGTTGATGTGTCAACTTATCAGTTTTTTATGTTGTAAACCATTGGTTACACAAAGATTGTTGCTTTCTTTTCTTCAATGATGCATTTTTTATTTGCCCTATACAGGGCCCGCATAATCTATCTGATGCCTATGCTTACTTGAAGTGGTGTATGAATGGTCTTTAGTTACTTGTCATGTATCATTTAGGTGCATTAGTACTCTTACTTTTAGGCATTGGACAAGACTGTGTACGAAAAGTGTTCACCTGAGAATCCTCTTACATTTAGGTATTGAACAAGACTGTGTACGAAAAGTGTTCACCTGATGATCTTGCTTAATTGTTGGATAGCGGTTAGTCGATGCGCTTTGCCATTCGTTCAGCAATGTATGCTCTTAGCTTTGGTCACTCCTCGCAGCCTTGAACTAATTTAGGTCCTACAGATATAATGTATATACTGATGCAGCGACTGACGCAGTTCACACGGCTTTAGATTAATTGTGATCAGCTTGAGACCTGTACTACTTGTGCACACTATATTAGAGACACTTTTAGGTCGATTACCTGCGTGCTGTGTAATAGGTGCTTTCATAGCAGATGTTGTGAACTACCAGATAACTACAGAGATGCAATTGACTCATGGTTTTGTGCCCGCTGTATTGTGGATAATTTCCCGTTTAACCATATTGTAGAGGAGAGACTGTTTTTGGAATGTGTAACTGACCATGTTGGTCCATTTTGTAACATCCCTGATGACCTCGAATTGAATTTGTTCCCAGGTGTCAGTGAAAGCCGCTCTTTGCTTGATAATGATGACATTGACCCTGACACTAATTATTTTGAAGTGAAGCCATATAATAGTTGTTATCTAACCCCTGCTTCTGCTGAACTTAAATTATCTTCATCCTTGTCTCTGTTCTCAATCTTGCATGTCAATTGTAGAAGCATTCTGTCCAAACTACCTGAAATACATGATCTATTACATCAACTCCCAGTATCTATCCTTGCAGTAACGGAGACGTGGTTAAATGCTGAAAATGCTGACCAGGTTTACATACCGGGGTATCATTTTATTCACAAGCCTAGGGCTAGTGGCCAGGGTGGAGGTGTGGGCGTGTTCATTAAGGAGGGCATCTCATTCCATAGATGTGAAGCCCTTGAGAGTAAACTGGTTCATAATTCTTATGAAGGGCTCTTTATTCAAGTCACTTTGAATAAAGAAACCACTACTCTAGGCACTATTTACAGACCTCCTGGTCAGTGCTTGGAAGATTTCACTAATGAATTCGAACAATTATTATCTGAAATTGTAAATAGAAATAAAAGGGTGATGCTAGTGGGTGATTTCAATATTGACCTGCTTAAATGTAATGATCATAAGGCAACAAGCTCCCTTTAACCCTAGGGCTACCAAGCTTTTTTGTAACACTGACTACCAAGGGGGCACTCTTAAAATTGCAGAGTTTTCTCAGCTATGCTTTTCTTAGTTGTTATGATAAACTTCATGGAACTATGCAAAATTGCTATTTCAAGGGAAAATTTAGTTTAGTCAGCAAACTTTAGCTGGAAGAGGTAACTTGCGCTTTGGTAATTCTGCTAAGAATGCATAGAGGCTAGGCATTCTCAAAATGACTATGCGCTAACGTGTCTTCACAAAGCGTTTGTCTTTATACCTTATCCAAATACTTATGCAGGCTATGACCCTTAGTTGAAATAGCATCGCAACTTAGGTATACATAATCAGCTATGCAAGTTAGCTGGCTAGCAGCAATGATCGGCATCCATTAAGCCCCGCCAAGAGGCTTTGCTGCATTAACAACGCCACATAGCCAGACATCAGTTATCTGCATCTGATTTGGACACCGTTGATTGGCTATTGGCTATCAAGGAATAGGCTGCACGATTTTCAAACCCCGGTCGACCGTCCACGAGGCAATTAACACCCTAATCACTTAAACATCTGGCAATCTGTACAGGATGACCACTGTGTGATGTATATATAAGGACGTATATTTAGATAGAATGTGCTTGTTGAACTCATGTATATAACGCTGATGTAGGCGTACGATTATATATATTTATATACACGATGTAATTGTAATACTGAACTCTATCAAATCGCGTTGTTAGACTGTTAGACACATCATTCCAGACGAAGTCGAGTAGACGAAAGGTCGAATGCTCGACAATAAAATTTGAAAAGTCTCTAGTTTGTTTCAAAACCAGAGCCTTTTCTGAATTATACCTATCCCTTATGTCTAACATCAGCAGCGCCTGGAATAGTCTAGGTCTATGGATACGAATCTAGCCATTAACAGCCAACGACGACAGCGATTCTACAACAACTCTCACCAAAACAACTACAACAACGACTACAACAAGGGAGGCCACATTACACGTCGCCTCCAACTCAACAATGGACCACCAGCGAATCATCAACGCAACAACGACTACAGCTCAAGATCGAGAAATGCCAACAGAAGTAGTAGCTTCGGCCGTATGGCCACGGGTGACCAACGCAACAACAACTACTACTACTTACACCGCGACTACAACTACAACCACACAATAACTGGAACGGAAACCGTCACATCAGCAGTAACAACAACTAAGACAACAGCAACACACGCAACAACAACAGCAACAACAACAACAAAACATCTAGCCTCCAGGCGACCATAGAAGCAACAAGGCATAATGAAAAGCCAACTACGCTTGCATAGCTACCCTATATAGGCAGCCAGAGCCCCCGCTACAACGCTAATTACGAGATCCAACTAAGCATGCGTAGTTACCCTACATAGGCAGCCAGAGCTCCCGCTACAACGCTAATTACGAGATCCAGCTAAGCATGCGTAGTTGACCCACCAGTGGTGTAGTCCTAAAAAATGAAGTGGGGAACGCCTGGAAATTGAAGTAGCAACTGTAGCAAAAGTGCAATCTTGCAAGAATTTTGCATAGTGTGAGCGCTGCTATTTTTGAAACTGTTGAATGTTTTTAAAAAATTAATAAATGTAATAATGTAAATTTATACATAGGAATTTGTTATTTGTAACATATTGTATTCAAGTAGGCCTATTCAACCAGTTTCCATACCTGTACAGATAGTACAGGCTTAATTCTAAAGTACAGTGACTGTCAGTCTGTCAGTGAGTCAGTAGCTATAGTCAGAGGAATTGCCACAGTGGATCTTCAGTCTTGTCTTCTGATGGATTCAGTGAAGCCACTCTTGTTTGTGTATCCATCGCAGACCGATGTTTCCGCAGCCACGTTTTTGCGTACCTGGTTGGAATCCAGGACCTCAGTGGCGGACCATGCAACTTGATAAACATCAACGACGACACGTGAGAGACAAGAAGCTTACTGCGTGTGTCACTGACAATGATGTTCATGTGGCTAAAGCCTCGTTCACATTCAGCTGTGCTGCACGGAATAATACGCGTACAGTTCACCAGAGGCTTTAAGTCAGCAGGCATTCTCCGGCCACCGTCATCAACATAATCGCGGAATGCATTCACTGTTAACTGTGTTAAGACACGTGGCAAAGAGAATCTTGTGCACAGTTCTGTCACTTCGTCTTCACCAAAGCCAGAGGGTATCTCTGAAGGCCATGTTGTTTCATCTAGCACACCAAACTGTCGCATTAAGTCTTCGTACTGCTGCTTACATGTGTTCGATTTTTTATTATCACTTGCAAATTTTTTCTCAATTATTAATTTATTGTTATTACAGTACTACTGTACTATTTTCATTTATCATCAGCTTTTATTTACAAAATTACAGCATACAGACGCTGAGACGCCATTTACATAGACTATTTAGTATAGAGCCAACACATATATAAATATATCTGCGAAACTGCGAAAAGGCTCCAGTAAGTAAGCAGTTGAAACTTGAAACTGTGAGTCTTGAAGTCTTCTTTGTTCATTTATTTCAGCAGAAATGCTGCAAAATAGTGAGGGATCGCGTTCCCCCCTGGAAAAAAGTGGGGGAACGGCGTAATTACGAGATCCAACTAAGCATGCGTAGCTGACCCACCTACAGCGTGCATAGGAGAATCAGCTTGATATTTAAGGCAAATCACGTACATTCTGATAACTACGCAAAATTACGTGGATCAGCTCAAGGCTTAGGAAGCTAATTTTTAGCTATGAATCTTAGCTGTGTTGCCTGCGGATTCGGCTGATTTAACTTTGCAAATTTAAGAGTGGGGTGGTTACCACCCCCTGGATTTCGTGTTTGGTTTCACATATCATAACTTGTAATATAGCAATGGATTCAGCATTCATTTCTGCACAGAATGGTATATTTAGTTGTACATTATGTGAATGCACCTCGAAATTACATCACTTTTAACAATGGAACCCATTAATTAGCAATATTTTATATTATTGCGTACATTTTGTACTTTTTGGATAAACAAATATAAGATTATGTGTGTTTTGAAACTAATCTATGTATAAAAGATACACACAATCATCCATACACATGTTTATATAGTATAAATGTACATCCATACATATATATCCATACATATATATATCGGTTTACCTTGTAATGCTGTATTCAGCCATTTTCACACAGATTACGCGTATTATTATTTATTTTGATCACTTCCGGTATTCAAAAAGACAAAGATGTAGGTATGCAAATGAAGCCCTTCATTCCCTCTAAAGAATGGTATCTTTGTTTCTCTTCCAGGAAAACAAATGAATACGCTACAGACAAAAAACTAAGGGGAGTGCTTCCATTCAGCCATTTTTCACGCATATTACGCGTATTATTATTTATTTTGAGCACTTCCGGTTGTCTCAGGTCAACTCAGTGACCACAGAAATGTAGCCCCACATTCCCTCTATAGAATGGTATAATTTGTGTCTCTTAATATTAAACGACGGATAAGATATAGTGGAAAATCTAGGGGGGGTATATCCCCCCCTGGTGCCTCGTGTATATTGGGTATAACTTTTGAACGGTGTGAGATATCATCTCACATTTTACCTCAAAACGTGTGTAAATGAACCCCCCTACAGCTACCTAAAAGGTCAAATTTTTATTCCTTACGGAAAAAGTTTGAGATGAAAAAAAACCTAAAGATCATAAGGCAACCACCTCTTGGTAGCCCGAGGGTTATGGCTGCATTACAACGTATCATCTCTTGCCAACCATTACCAAGCCTACTCGAATAACAACCCACTCGGCTACGTTGATAGATAACTTGTTCACCAATGCTTGGATGAATGTAATTGACTCTACAATTCTAGCCTCTGATATATCTGATCATCTACCAATACTTATTACTTTTGACTTCCAACACTTCATGTATGGCAATTCGTCCTTTGGAAACTCAAGGAACTTTTCTGAGGATAATAAGAAGAAATTTCGAGAGTTACTTTCCAGACAGGACTGGACAGCCATCACTAGGCTGTGCAGTGATGGGGACGTTAATACGGCATATAATCTATTCATAACTCAATATAAAAATGCTTATGACAAATCCTTTCCACAAAATTCAGGGAAGAGTCGAAAAAAACTAATTATAAAAAAACCTTGGATGACGCGGGGCCTCTTTAAATCGAGTAAGAAAAAGGAGCAGTTATATCTGAAATATATAAAAAATCCCAGTGAAATTAACAGAAACAAATTTGTAACATATCGAAATAAATTTAAAACAATTCGAGTAAAAGCTGAGAAATACTATTATGCCACTGAATTTGATAAGTGCAGAAACGATCTAAAAAAAACCTGGAGTCTAATAAGATCGATAGCTAATATGGGACAACGCAATACAACCATCGAATCGCTTAAGGTCAATGGAACTAGGATTGAAGATGCTGAAACTATTGCAAATAAACTCAATAATTATTTTGTGAGCATCGCTCAATCTTTGGATGACAAGATACCCGACTCCATGGGGACGTTTATGAAATATATGAAACCCCCTCCATTGAAGTCCTTTGGTTTAATTTTGACATCCCCTAGTGAAATCTTAAACCTAAGTCAATCTATACGCACAACGCATAGCAAGGGTATAGACGATATTGACCCCTGTATTGCGAGCTCTAATATTGACTGCATTGCCCAAACGCTAGCCGAGCTAATTAACTGTTCCTTCACTTCAGGCGTCTTCCCGTAATCCCTAAAAGCTGCAAAGGTAATATCAGTTTATAAAAAAGGCGAAAGAGACAATCTGACAAATTATCGTCCGATTTCAATCCTTCCTTACTTTTCAAAAATATTTGAGAAAATAATGTATAACAGACTATATGACTTTGTAACGAAAACTGACATCCTTTATCCCTCGCAGCATGGCTTTCAGTCAGGTCACTCCCCATATATATGTCCTTGTTATCCATGCAAGATAGAATCTCGAATGCTATAGAAAATAATGAATATTCCCTAGGCATATTTTTCGATCTGGCAAAAGCTTTCGACACTGTAAATCATAAAATCCTATTGCATAAATTAGATAATTATGGTATACCAAACCAAAAGTGAATCTTATACAGGCCCCTCCAGTCCTGCCTGGCATTAAAAGGGTTGTGTCATTGAATATACTGGGCATTGAGATTACCGAAAAGTTCGGTTTTTCCCCGTATGTTCAAAGACTTTGCATTCGGGCCAAGCAACCTCTTTATGCCCATCGTATTTTGATCTCACATGGGCTTTCGGGGGTCAGGCTTCATGATGTGGTCAGGGCTACCACTATCAACCGCATGCTATACTGTTCCCAAGTATGGTGGGGCTTTGCCAGTAAGCAGGAACTTGACTCTCTGAGCGCTCTGGTCCCGCAAGTTGGTACGCCTTGGTTTCCTACCTAAATCTTTCCCCACCTTTGAGGAGCTTTGCAAAAAGCTGATATAGACCTCTTTAGAAACATCTTAACAAATACTAGCCACACCCTCCACGACCTTCTCCCCCCCTGTCAATTGCACTGGTCATGACCTGCGCCCACGCTCACATAACCGTGTTCTCCCTAGATTTGATTCCCTTTCCAGGCGTGGCTTCTTAGCTAGGATGTTGTACAGTTAGACATATGTTTTCTAGTTGACTTAATTTTCCTCTAATTATCGTTTTCTTTGTACATAAATTATTTCTGACTTTGTATGTAAAGCGCTGAGCGTTTGCTTGCGTTTAATAAAGAACATTCTTACTTACTTACTTACTTTGCTCACCCTCGTTATATGGTTGTTACGCCATTGATTCGAGAGATGAGATTTGAAAACGACGTAGTATAAAATGCCATCAAAAAATTAATTACAATTTATGTAAGCGTATCATCGTCTGTTTCGTGTGTTGAGCTTAGAATTGGCGAAGGCCAACTAAAGTTGCGATGAAGGCGAGGAATAGCTGGAGAAGGACGAAACTTGCTCTGCCGCTGCCGATGTTTGGCTTCGACTTGTTATCCCCATCTGTGCATGGATCAAGGGGTTCCCAATCTTTTCAATGCCCCGCACCCCTTGGAAATGTTTGACCAATGTTCACACCCCCTACAAAAGTATTATAACATTTGAAGATGCATGCACAAAATTGTTACTATTGAAACTTGTGCTGGCTAGCCCTGCAGGCTTACAATGTTACATGGAAATAAACGTCTAATCTTACGATTTTACCCATACTTACCTTGTGACAGCTCAAAATTTATATTGTATTATCAATGCATTCTTATAATTCATACTTTTCCTCTTTGTCGCACCCCCTGAAATGACATGTCGCAACCCCTAGGAGTGCGTGCACCCCAGTTTGGGAACCCCTGCCATAGATGGATTAAAGTAAAACAACGAAAGGTAATTATCATGAGGAACACTGTAAAGGGACAATAAATAAATAGCCTTGTATAATTATGACCATTCAAAAAAAGTTTCTCGCAGGCATTAGTTGGGACCCATATGCGCTCTGGTATACGGACATTTGAACGACGGTCAATTCAACGGACGACACTAGAACGGCGACACTTTAACGGGAGACAGTAGAACGGGCCGACATTTTAACGACGGTCAATTGCACGACTCATGGTCAATTCACAAGGTGCGGCGTTGCATACTCTGTATACTTTGCTTTGTGTACTCCTTGTATACTATTGTAGGAATACTGAATGTTGAGCGGGAGTTCTTTTAGTGAGGCGGCATTTTAGCGTGACGTTGGACTATAGATGTGTGGAAATAATTTCGAATTTTAGACCATGGCGTTAGTGTATGGATCTAGCACCAAAGGTAAACCAACGCTGATGCATCATAATTTTGAGTACTTGAAAGAAAAACAATACATGAATGGAAGGATATTTTGGCAAGGCACGACTTGTGACATCAGACGACCACAAGCTGAACCACAAGCTGAACACACACATTTTGGAAACGACGCAACATCGCTGACACGGAAGGCCACAGGAGAAATGAAGGAATGTATTTCAAGACATGCAAATGCAAAATACTAACTTTTTGCAAGGATCGACCGGAATGCTTCAGCCGTGCAACAAGAAAATTTAATTTCAAGAACTGAACGCAGTCGCCACCTACGGCAGAGCAGAAATCTTATTGTATTTACGCTCAATTGCCTATTTGTCCCACAACTAAACTGAGAGCGTGGTATATGTCCAAGAAAGTTCCTGTTCAATTGCTTTTAAATTTTATTCACTTTTTTATAAATTGTTCACCGGTCATCTGTTACCCGTTCAACTGTCCGGTCGTTCAATAGTTTAACCGGTCATCTAAATTCTAATACACCGTTCTACAATCGCCGTTCTATAGTCGCCTGTTCTTTTGACGCCCGTTCTTATGTCACCCAACCATGCGCTCTATATGGGTCTAATATAGGAAGACGAGACCTATATGGGAATAATAATAATAATAATAATAATAATAATAATAATAATAATAATAATAATAACAATAATAATAATAATAATGAGTTCAGTAGTTAATAGATGGCATTAAGTAGGCCTAAATACCTTCTGTTGCTTAACAATAATAAAATAAAATAAAGCGAACCGCTGTGTTGCAGAACTGTTTACAGCAGTTAATGAACAAATTTAATAAACCATAATAAAGAAATCCATCCGTAACATACTAAAAAGGAGCATATATACACAAGCAGAGGCAGGGAGTTTAGGAACGTAGATCGACACATGTCCGTACAATGGTATGATGTTCAAACGTAAGCTACGATATTTTTGACATTTTCACTACTTGTAAGATAGAGCGGATTTATCTCAATATATATTTTCTTCATATTGTTCTAGCTATTATCCAATCGTGTCACATTTATACTGAAATAGTACACGTCCTTTCATAAATATTGCAAATCAGTCTGACGTTTATTCTTTCCAAGTATGTGGCTTAAGCATAAAAAATAACCAATAATTATATTCGAGGGATTTGAAAACGACCTAGTATAATAAAAAAATATAGTACAAATGTCAGTAATTCACAATTATGTGAGCGTCTTTGTTTCTGTTTCGTGTGTTGAGCTTAGAATTGGCCAAGGCCAACGAAAGCTGCGATGAAGGCGAGGAATAGCTGGAGAAGGACGAAACTTTCTCTGCCGCTGCCGATGTTGGGCTTCGACCTGTTATCCCCATCTGTGCATAGGTGAGTAAAAGTTAAACAACAAAAGGTAATTATCATTAGGAATACTGTAAAGGGACAATAAGATAAATAACCCTTGTATTGTGACGATTTACGGAGAGTTTCCTCCAGGCATTACGTGGGACCCATATTATGTCCTCTTTACGGGTCCATTTTGTGAATACGAGTCCTATAATGAACTCCATGTGGGTAAGTCATCAGGGTCGTCATTATCCGATCAATTTATCTCTTGTCAGTTTTCAGGGATATCGCAACTGTAGGCAAAATTCCGCTTTTTGAGTACGATTTCACTTTATGCGAACATCGACGTATACGCTGAGCAATAATATTTTAATAGGCCTACATTAGGCTACATCATGAAAGTTTTGCAGCCTGTCTTGTGGAGACGTGAAAATTGGAAGCAGAATTCCTTAAAACAAGGTATTTTGTCGAGGCTACCCATTATACCCTTTGGGTCGCAACGAACAAGTCCCTTAGAAAATTAGGGAAGACCACGTGATCGACTAAAGACTAGTTAGACTAGAGTCATGAAGAGCTAAACTTCGACGATCTAAAACTTCAGTCTCGGCTCTGGGCGGCAACGTGGATTGGCATGATGAACGAGGTTACGTACGCTGTTGGGTTCGCCACCATAGAAAGAAAAAAGAGGGCAAGGCATATGAAGAAGGAGAAAGAGACCCATTGTACCAATATGACTGGAATTTGTGAAAATCTGGACCGAAAAGTTTTCTTAGCTGATTATAATTGATAGTTTTTATATCCACGTTTTTCCTAAATTTAGGGAAACCGTGGATATCAAAATCTATGAATTCAATCCTATCAAAATAAGCTCATAATATCAGCATAGTGGGACGCGGTGGTGTAGCAAAAATGTTCTGTGCATTGTAACCGGACTGTTGCAGATTCGAATGTGCATCAAGCCTATGCGTAGTGATCCTGGACAAGTTGCTCGCCCACAATTGAGTTGCTGGACAATTGTCTGGTAGGAAAGCAACGGGAAACCTCCTCACTCATGTCATCCCCGGATTAGGGTGGTTCACAGATGCATGGTCAAAAACGAAGTGCAAGCTAGGAACCAGGGCACCCTCTCAGTTTGTTAGACCTATCAATAGTATTATTTAGACAAAATTTCAGCTTCCAATTCCAACAGGAAGACGGTGCTCAAGGACTGTGTCACTTTGCCTGATACCGATAAAAAGACACTAATTGTGGAAATGAATGTGTCGAGCACACATTGCCGTATGGATGTATTTTAAATCAAATTTTACTGTAATTTGACAACACATGTGATAGTACAACAGTTAGTCAGGTTGAACTGTAAAATTTCAGTAGGTTTGAAGAGTTGGAAAAATTTAAAAAAACGTCGTTTTTACCATGAATGTCGATTGCTCCGGTTTAATGGCTTCAACACCCGCTACAGTCTTAGAGTCTAGAAACTGCAAGCACTGCGTCAACAACAGCCTTCTTTGTAGTTGTGAGACAAATAGCATTCCTATTTGCCACGACCACTTCTTCATTATTGGTGATGAGTCGGTTGAATTCCTCGAACAACTTCACACACCTCTGAGCCGTGTCGTTCACCACTCTCAACTGCTGAATTCTCTCTCTACCTTGTTTGTAATCCTCATTCTCGATCCATTTCTCTTGTGGATGTGTAAGAAAGGAATCACTAATCTTCAGGTGTCAGTTTTCATTGGCTTGCAAAATCACCCAGGCAAGCCCCTTCCTACAGTACCGGAGCATAACCGCTCACCTACCTTTCACCAGGCTTTGCAGTTACTCTGTGAACAATATTCACATTATCTGCTACTGGACGTTGGTCTGAGAACAGTGCCAGACCTACAGCCTCATCTGAAAGGTATCACTAGTGGTTTCTAGGGCCTTCTGGCAGCAACTCATATTTTCCCAGATTAATCCAAAGTGACAGATCTTGTCCTGGAGCTTCAGCAGCAAGTGAGGCCTTTGTCCACGCTTTTGTGTAAAGAAGGCATCAAAGATGCACAAATCGATGAATCTAAGTTTTCCCTTCTTTGTTAGATTGAATACATCACGTTGATCACGAAAAAAGTAGATTTTGATGGCATACAGTAACTTGGCCATCCAACTTGCGTGGTGAATTGGCCCAGGGCTCCCCAGTGAATTATTGAAGGCTAACTTCCAAGACAATCATTGTCAGCTCAATGAGTTCTTGGTAGTCATCTCTGATCTTTGAATTTGACTTTCTTTCAGTAAACTTCTTGAGAAAACTGAGTGCTGTTTCATTATAGGGTACAGTGCCGGATATGACATTCAGTCCTGTATCACACTTTCCCAAGCAGCTTTATATGTCTGGAAGATTGGAATATGTGGTGAATTAGATGGACCGCAGCACAAGGTGAATACTTTGGCTAGAATCATCACATGGTGACGGCAGGCCAACCACTGGAGCTCTCGACCTATCTTGTCTTCCAACAGAACGCACACTCCGTAGAGGAGCTCAGTGTTGACAGATATCAAAGCTCAAGGTTTGAACCTTGTCAGTGAGTTTCCACAACTCCAGAAGATCATGAATGGCTATGGATTCATTGTATCCTGTCCCACAGGCTAATTTCGGCACACCGAAAAGTTAAAGTGTTAAATATGAGCTCTTAAATTTAATTGGCAAATGGTAAATTTGAAAACTCACTTTTGAAAACATGTATGCCAAAAACACAGAAAGTAGTCACCCTGACCTTCAACAAGAACTTTACACTCTGTTCAAAATACCAGTAAGTAAGTAAGTAAGCAAGTAAGTAAGTAAGTAAGTAAGTAAGTAAGTAAGTAAGTAAGTAAGTAAGTAATTATAACACAACAGAAACTATTTGAAGCTCATCTCCATGACAACTGTTGAGTTGTTGACCAAGTTATACGACATCAAGATTTACCGCTAATGCTACTATATGGTAATATTTCAGTGTCATTGAGCACCATCTTCCAGCTGGAATAAGATGCTGAAATTTTATCTCAACAATACTATTGACAGGTGTAACAAACTGAGAGGGTGCCCTGGTTTCTAGCTTGAACTTTGTTTTTGTGAACCACCCTTCCCCGGATGGTATAAAAGCCAACGGTTTATGAATCTTCAATCAAAGTTAGCTTCGAAGCCAAGATTCCACGCACATGGTTTTAGAGATGCGCTGTTACATAAATGTTTGCATAAAATTACATGAAAAAATATATAGACCTAACAGATGTTTCAGCAGCCATTCCTGAAAATATTTGAATAATAAAACGTATTCATCTTTCCGAATGCAAGTTGTTTTGTGAATCATACGTCTAAATTAACAGTTAAAAGCTAACTATGTAGGTAGAAAAACGTGCAACAAATAAAAACGATGATTTAATTTAGCCTATGTGATTTATCAGACTACAAATTACAGTCATTTTACATTTAGTGCCTTTTTATACAATTGCAACACGTTAACGCTTAAAAGTTCTTAATTAAAATGTATAATTGCATAGATTATTCCTTCTTTGTAGAAACGTTTTGCTAAGGCGAAGAACAATTATTTACAGTTGTCTTACCATCATTCCACTTTGGAACACCTTTGTTACCCGCAGCCGGTCCTGAATCTATAGCAATAAACAGATTATTATATTTTGTTTTGTCAAATTACAGCTATCTTCTGAAGAGTTGTTTGGAATATTGCTCGAAATTGAGTGAACAAGTTACTTATAATTATGTAGGCTACCCAGTCAGAATAATATTGAATGATGTTTTTATAAGAAATTTTAAAACAAAGGAGCAGTAGAGTACTTTGCGTTTGGTCCTCTGTATTGGATAAATAGTCAATGGGTTATGAAATTTATCTATCTATCTGTCTGTCTGTCTGTCTGTCTGTCTGTCTGTCTGTCTGTCTGTCTGTCTGTCTGTCTGTCTGTCTGTCTGTCTGTCTGTCTGTCTGTCTGTCTGTCTGTCTGTCTGTCTGTCTGTCTGTCTGTCTGTCTGTCTGTCTGTCTGTCTGTCTATCTATCTATCTATCTATCTATCTATCTATCTATCTATCTATCTATCTATCTATCTATCTATCTATCTATCTATCTATCAATTAAATTTATATTGCGCCCCTTCTAGATTACTACTCAGAAGCGCTCCCGACCCAGGCCCGGTCAAGAAGGAAGGTCTTAAGTGCTTTATAAAAAGAGAAAGAGAAGTCTCGCGGAAGAGAACGCAGGTCAGCGGGTAGACTATTCCAAAGAGAAGGACTCACTATCGAGAAAGCCCGACGCTGTCTGGTGGCAGAGCGAGCATGCGGAACCATAAAGTCACTTCTAGAGGCCGAGCGCAGAGATCGGCGACCAGAGCAGGCTGAAGCCAAAGTGAAGAGCTCCTGGAGATAGGTAGGTGCTCTACCCAGAACACAGTGACAGGCAATAGATGAGACTATAATGGATGCGCTGCTGGACCGGGAGCCAGCGGAGGACATCACGCATGAAGGCAGAGATGTGGCCAAACCTAGGGACACCACCAATTAAGCGAGCAGCCGCCCGCAACACGCCTTCCAAAGGATGCAAACGGATCTGTGGTAGTCCACAGTATAGCGAAGAGCAGTAGTCCAAACCATTAAGAATAAAGGCTTGGACCAGAGTGAAGGCAGAGGAACAAGACAGAGAGCGAGGGACAACCCGCAGCTGGCGCAATTGATAGTAACAGGAGCAAGTCAATGCGGTGAAGTGCTTCACAAAAGACGGTTCCTGGTCCAGGATGACCCCTAAGTTGTGGACCGAGGTTGAAAAAGCAAAGGTTGGAAATTCAGCAGAGAGGGACTCCAAGTCCAGGTTCTCCAGCTGCTGGTGAGTACCAAGCCAGATATATTGACATACAGGCAGAAAGGGAAATAATAGGATAGTTTTCCTACCTATGTTCTCCGCTTGGTCTAGATCAATTGCACCAGCAGCGTCTCCGTGTTCTGTGGACAAATGATAACCGCATAAGTCTCACAAATGCATAATCTATCTATTTAATCTGTCTAGTCAAAAGTTTCTCAAATGAACATCTGTACAACCCGTGTCACTTGACGAAGCGCTGGTGAATAAGTTAATGCTCTGCGCTTAGCCTTAGGGTAGCGATGTAGAAATGTACAGATTACGATGACGATGCACATGTTAAGTGGAATGGAATTTATATAGTGCAAGGTTTAATTAATGCAAGTCTATAATAATTATTATACTAGCGTATATTTCTCGATAACACAAGCCAGACTTAACAATCCTAATAGTGTTTTCACATTTACGGTGTTTAAAGCATTATCGACGCGTTTTCGTTTGGTACATTACATGTACCATATAACCCGACTGAGGTTGCGCATGTGGTTACGTATCGATAGTCAGAAGGTTTGATAGTCCGAAGGTTCGATAGTCCGATGGTTCGATAGTCCGAAGGTTCGATAATCCGAAGGTTCGATAGTCCGAAAGTTTCATGGGAAAACATATATGTATAATTTTTTATGTACATAACTACATATATGATATATATGTATACGTATATGTGTATATGTATGAATAGGTATGTTTAAGTATATATATGTATCTATGCCTATACGCGTTTGTGTGTGTATATATAATATATGTGTATATATATGTGTATATATATGTATTCATGTATACATACATGTATTTATGTATTTATACATATATACATTAGGGTGGTCCTTAAAAATGAAAGTTGAAAATTTGGAAGTCTTACCCCTCAATATTGTTCTTTGTGTAAAAAAATGATATACAATTTTTTGGGAATGATTGGGTATTTTAAAAAGGTGCCACAAGCTGCTAGTTGTAAGTAACTGTTGAATGTAAGAAAAATTCACATTCACCGTTAACGTTTTTGGAAGAAATGTCACATACCTTGTAACAAATACTGTTCTTAATAGGTATTAGGTAAATAGGTATTTATGATACCAGGAAACTGTAAACTCCCTAACTGACTACATACAAAATAAATTATAAACAATTTTGTTATGTTACACAATAACCTAGTCTACAGATAGATTTACAACGCATTAATATTTGCTACGGTCGTGAGTTCTTAGTTACGGTCTGCTTCGGTTCATATATTGCTCCACTTACTGCAGTAGGAATAGTTTTTGGTCCTCATTCTTTGTGAGAATACTACTGAAATTCTGCACAAGTGCAACTCCCCTTTCCGCAAGTCGTTAACGACCTTCATTGTTCGAACAAACTCGATGGCACCTTGGTAGTCAGATGGCTTTTCCCATTCGAGTGGATCAACTATCAGAAACTCTGTTGGAAGACTCGACACTTCAAAGAAACTACATGAAGATTTGGTTACGAAGTTAGAAACAGTCTTTTCGCTGATAAGGTGTTGCAGCAACTTCAACAATTATCCGTTTTGGAGGGTGCTCTTGTGTTTCCAAGGCCGTCACCAACTCACGCTTGACTGCAACCGAGATGTCAGGATAAAAAAGTGACAGTGATAAAAGAGTTTCACTCATGTGCCAAAGGTATCTTTAAAAAGCGCTGCTAGCCGCTTTAGAGACAGCTTTGATTCCATAAGAAGCTTGATAAGGAATGCCAAGTCGCTTGCAAAAGCTGCAGCTACAACCAGAGCTAAAACCAGTAGCGGACATAAACCTTGGAGGCAAGGATAGCAAATTTCTGTATACCAGCTTGCTCATGTTTAATCCTCACAAACTGTGCATGAAAGGGCGTTATTTTGATTGCACAGATGACACGAGCCATCCACCTGGCTCGATGGAGTGCTCCTGGTTGCAAGAACCGGATTCCTCTTGCAGGGATGTCACCAAAGTAGATGATTGTCAGTTCCAGCAGCTCCTGATAGTCATCATGTGCTTGTGTCATCACCAAATGCTTTTTGCAATACACTATAATATAGATCTTCATTGTCTGCCACGCCATCACCAAGAGTTGTGTACTGTTCCTTGTCTATAAATTGCCAGTGTTGCTCGAAATACTTAAAGAACAGAATGTCAGGACCAGTTGAATGCATGTCACACGCACTAAAGGCCTTCTCTGCAACATCTTTAACTCGATTAGTGTACAAGCTCCAAGATTAATGCCAGTATTGCTACTGGTTGTATCGAATGACATAGCCTAAACGCAGTCGTTGATATTCCACTCTTTCAAGCAGTCAACCACTGCTTTGGCCATTGCTTCATCTGTTCCTGCTGGCAACTTGGGAACACCTCCAGAAATAACCACTGGTAATCTTTCAACTTTGTCGCCTCCAGATAGTTCAGGTGAAATTAACTCATAACTAACATCATTATTCACCTGTTTTCCATCTGAAAGGGAATATGTCGATTTGCTGCAGAGTCCAACGAGAACTTCGTGACGAGTGTGGCACCTCTTAATCATATTATAACTTTACATTTTTTGGAGTTTAATTTGTTTTTCATTACATATAACAATATCCAGGGGTAAGAAATTTAAAAAGTGCCCATTTACTTTTTGATGCCACATAAGGACCACCCTAATATACATACACAAATATATACATATATATAGATACATATACATGCATATACATACATATAATGTATATATATATATATATATATCCATAAACATAATATATATGTATATATATATACTTGCACATACCTATGTATACATATACACATATACATATACATATATACATGTACATATATATATATACATAGGTACATATATATACGTAAATACATATATAAATGTACATAAACACATACATCTATATACATGTATAGTATACAAATACATATATACATATTGATACATACATAATACATATATGTATATACATACATCTACATATATATACACATATGCACACATAATTATATATATCATATATATATACTTATATCCATATATATATAAAAAACATATGTACATATTGTTACGCGCTAGTCTAGAAGAAGTAAAGCCTCGGATTCAAGTATAACATTTAATGCGAAAAACTACATACAAAGCGTATTTACAAAAGCACAATGGTACCTTCCAGCGCGGCGGCAACTCCGCACGACTCTCCAGAACAACACCAAAACCAAGTCAACAGGTCTAACGAAGACCTCTATCGCCGAGCAAGTGTAGAACACAGAACTGTCGGTCCCGAAGACGACAAAGGGCATACCACCCAAGACATCGACAAAGGTGCTATGACAAGCACGAAAGACCAAACGGTGGTCGGAAGAAGAAGAACCCAACGAGGGTCAGCGACACCAAAACGAGAACCAGAACTGGCCTCCCGACGACTCCTACCACGAGCTTATATAGGCCCCACTAGGCTACGCGGGAAACCCATCCTACCTTCCTCACACGTGCTAGGTACTACCACCTCGCACCAGTCCATTTATATAGGGCCTATGCCTAACATATCCCCCCCACCCAAAGTTGAGGCAACCCGTAGGTTGACGAACAAAAGAATGTTTACTATGTACGCGATCAATTCTACATAGTGTTCATAATATCTCAAGCCTATGTCATGTACAAATCGCTTGATCAGTTCATATCGTTCGATTAGATCACATCATTATGATACATCTTCAAACTTTTACTTAACTAACTATACCGTCCATGGCAACAGGCCAAACCACCACCGCATTCAAAGTTCTGGAACAAAGTTCAGCAACAAAGTTCAGGAACAAAGTTCTGCAACAAAGTTCTGCAACAAGACCAACCGTAGAACTCCCAACTAACTCGACGGACGACTCAAAATGTCCGGCAACAAGTTCTCTCTTCCCGGCATACGTCCAAGGTATATTGCTGTAGCTCCAGTCTCCATCGCAACAACTTCTGATTTGCGTTAGCCATCTTGTTGATAAACTGCAATGGACTGTGATCCGTGTACACCGTCACTGGCGTTGAACCAAAGTACACGCTGAACGCCCTGACCGACACCACCAACGCCATCGCCTCCTTCTCAATCGTCGAGTATCGCACCTCGTTCGCCAGTAGCTTCCGACTGAAGTAACATATCGGATGTCGTACTTCACCAACCATCTGAAATAAACAAGCTCCAACACAAAACTGAGATGCATCAACTGCCATACAAAAAGGTTTATCGAAATCAGGCGGTCTGAGAATAGGTCGCGATGCTAACCGCGATTTCAAATCAATGAAGGCTTCTTCAGCCTCTTCTGACCATTGAAATTTCCTTCCCTTCTTCAATAACTCATTCAACGGCCTCGCAATTTCAGAATAATGTGGCAAATACCGTCTGTAATACCCAGCCACTCCCAAAAACGACTGCACCTGCTTCTTATTGACAGGACGAGGAAATCTCAACAACACCTCCACTTTATGAGCACGTGGCTGAACAGCATTTAATCCTATGTGATGCCCAAGAAAATCAATTTCTGCGTTTGCAAACACACATTTGCAAAAATTCAATGTTAACCTTGCATCATCAATCCTTCGTAATACTTGTTCTAAATGCGACATATGATCACCCCATGATCCACTGAAAATAATCACATCGTCCAAGTAAGCATCACAAAACTCATTCAATCCTTGCAACACTTTATCAATCAAACGAGAAAACGTTGCGGGTGCATTTCGCAATTCAAAACATAAATGTCTCCACTGATAATGACCCCGTGGGGTGACAAACCCTGTAAGCGGAATAGAATCCTCATGCAAAGGGACTTGCCAATATGCTTTAGTCATATCAAGTTTAGTCATGAATTTGGCTTTCCCAACCCGATCAATCAAAACTTCAACTCTCGGCATAGGAAAAGGATCAGGCACAGTTAACGCGTTTAACTTCCGAAAATCTGTACATAACCGACCAGACCCATCAGGTTTCGGCACCACCAAAATAGTTGCAGCCACGGACTCTCAGATTTCTCAATGATACCCGCCTTGAGAAGTTCATCAATCTCCTGATCAACTCTCGCCAGCTTCTCAGGATGCAACCGATACGGCGTCTGTCTAACCGGTTTCGCGCCCTCGACCAACTCGATGTGATGAGTGACCACGGACGTTTTACCTGGTAACACACTAAACACATGTTCAAATGATTTCAGCAAGCCTCGTAATTCATTCATTTGACCACTGTCAACATTACAAGAAGCCAACTTTTCATCCAAGGTCACTGTTTGCATTTCAGGCACACCAACCATTAACACCTGATCCACCGCATCTTTTTCGGCGACAAAGATTTCATTAATAATTTTTTAAGCTGAGTTTTGCTCAACCCTTTAGTTTCATGCCCCAAATTTTCAACATGCTGCCTGAGCTCGTCAGACGACATATCGATTACATCGTCTGCCTCGAGCTGCTTGGTCGCACCTGGCGACTCCATTGTACACCTGTCACGTGCACTCTAACTACGCAATTAAATTTCGACCGCCAAAATTGAACCAAAATTCTGTCCCACTTTCAAAATTTAGCGAGAAAAGACCGGACAAGGGCCTTCATATGTTACGCGCTAGTCTAGAAGAAGTAAAGCCCCGGATTCAAGTATAACATTTAATGCGAAAAACTATATACAAAGCGTATTTACAAAAGCACAATGGTACCTTCCAGCGCGGCGGCAACTCCGCACGACTCTCCAGAACAACACCAAAACCAAGTCAGCAGGTCTAACGAAGACCTCTATCGCCGAGCAAGTGTAGAACACAGAACTGTCGGTCCCGAAGACGACAAAGGGCATACCACCCAAGACATCGACAAAGGTGCTATGACAAGCACGAAAGACCAAACGGTGGTCGGAAGAAGAAGAACCCAACGAGGGTCAGCGACACCAAAACGAGAACCAGAACTGGCCTCCCGACGACTCCTACCACGAGCTTATATAGGCCCCACTAGGCTACGCGGGAAACCCATCCTACCTTCCTCACACGCACCAGTCCATTTATATAGGGCCTATGCCTTACATATATATATATTATATATATATATATATACATATATGTTTTACCATGACACTTTCGGACTATCGAACTTTCGGACTATCGAACCTTCGGACAAGGAATTTACCAACGTATAATACGGGATTACCCATAAACATATATTTATACATAGCATGTTTTACCATGAAATCTTCGGACTATCGAACCTTCGGACTATCGAACCTTCGGACTATCGAACCTTCGGATTATCGAACCTTCAGACTATCGAACCTTCGGACTTTCAACCTGTTACCGCGCATGTATGTATAATTATTAGTTTGCTTAGTATCTCTGTTCTGCTTTGTGCTAAATAAAGTATATATAAAGTATATATATTATAGCTCACTCGCAACTGCTCTGCTCTTTGGTGTCTTAACTAAGTGTAGGCCTACCATACTCCTAATTGGTATTGCTAAAAGAGATTTTCACGCAATTCTTTGGTTAGTACCATAACAAAAACCTGTAAGTGACATCATTGTATATGAGTATTGCTCTCATTACAGTGGCTCCTACCGAGATAATAATTCAGTTTCAAATCTGTCTTGCACTTAACAAAACATTGCTTTCACGTCAGCCGACCAATTTCATCATATTCGTTTATTTAACACAAAACTGTCGACACAACGCAACAGAATACATGAGTTATTGAGAGAGGCAGTTTTTCATCTAATAGACGTTTTTGAAAAGCATGCGTGGAACGAAGATCTTATTGTTCTTATTGTTCTTTCCACACATTATAGCAACTATTGCCCTTCATCAATGGACACCCTAACGTTTGCTTTGCCTCTCACCAAAACAAAATTGGGCTCTCGGGTATTCTTGACATCTCTTGCAATTATCTGTAATACACTGTCCCGTTTTGTGAATTGTGTCAGTTATCTAATGTCATTCAGAACGTAAAATTCACCTGTTTCAGCTTGCTTGCCCTCCGCAGCTAGACTTTTAGTTTCTCTGACTTATAGTATTTCGGTCTGACTTCCATAATGGAATTTCAACTGAAGCAACCTTGATGCTTTATGCATTATGATAACGACGCTATAGAAGTCATTCGATTACAATAGAGTCAGCACTTATTCAAATACGCGTATGCTTTAATCAATCATTTACTTTTACGAATAAAGAGACAACAGTGTATTTTTGTATTTAGCTACATGCATTTCCTACATGAACCTAATTTAATTTGATCATGACAAGAAACTAAGTTATAAGAGTATGAACTATAAATTCTAGTTCATACTCTTATAACTTAGTTTCTTGTCAAGAACAGAATCTACTGGTTGGAAAGCGATCGCTATTCTAGTCTAGAATAGCGATCGCTTTCCAACCAGTAGATTCTGTTCTTCCAGAAAAATCAACATCATCAGCAGCATTTTCATATTCTGTAACGAAATAAGAAACGCGTCAGTTTCACATTAGGCTATTCTCAAAAGCATCTTTGATGATGTTTTAAGCGCAGACTTTTTGTCAGTTTAATTATACACAGAAATTGCCGATAAAAATAATTCATGGACAATGCTGCAATTGCAAAAGCGCAGAGTCAAATGCATAACGCGTTCAAAAATATCTCATGGTATAATTATGTGCAGTCGCATCTCTAATGGAAAATTTTCAACTTAAGTTGTTTACTTTCTCAAACCCGGCATTCCGTGCCAATTGGTATAAAAGTGATCTAGCCAAAAATTATCAGGTTCGAACAATATCTAAGACTACCACAACGTCTTTGAAATTTTGATTTTTACAAATAATTTTCGTCATTTCGAGTATAAGTATTTGAATCGCATTTTTTTGCCTATGTTTAGTTTTCAACAGAAAGGCTGGATGATTTTACTTAAGCACAACTGAAAAAGAATTTCTACAAAGTGTTTGTTCTCGTTGATTGTTTGTTATTTATTTTTATTGGTATTTTAGTGGTATTTAACCCGTGAGTTCATAAGACCGGTAACCACAAATCTATCCCAGCAAGCATACACAATGCTAGGTCTAACTTAAATCTTCAATGCACTACAGAACACACTAAGCAAGCACATAGTGTCATATATATAGGCTATTATGTAATATATAATACTATATAGTATATTATACAATATACATTATACAATTATATATTATACAGGCACAAGGTTTACATATAAAAACTTTGTGTTCTGAACTACAATCTTTTTTTAGTTCCAGTTGTGACTGCTCTACCTTCCTCTTGCATCAGCTATTTAAAATGTGTTTTATCTTCACCACTTGAATATGCTGTATTGTTCATTGGTAAAATTGTAATCAACAGCACCTTGCATAATAGGGAGACCAGGGCAAGAGAGGCCCTATTTAGAACGCATCCTATATTTTCAAAAATATATGACATAATGTCACAATTTTTCATAGGCATGTTGGAAACTCATGAAGCTAACAGAAATACCTTGAAAATTGACTATACGTGATCAAATATTCTGCAAAGTACGCCAAAACACAAAGTGAAAATTCCACTCTTACCCCTACACCTTGGGCAAATGTGGCATATAGCCTATTGCCGCTCATGCCCAAGTGGTTGGACAAGTTTGACATGAAGGCAATGCTAATGGTAATTGAACTATCTGAATTAATTATTTGTTTGACATTTTACAACGGTAACGAAAAAATAAATTAAAACTGTCATTAATTTTGTAATCTTATGTATGAAAAATTTGTAGTTAACGACAGTAATTACATTTTATGATATAAATTTCTTGTCGCCGGGCTTAATAGGGCGCAGCTTCCATGGCACCAGTACTTGCATGTTAAGCATTGAATCCACGTTTCTTCGTGTTGGTCGCTGTAAACTGTAAAGCTCTCTGCAGTAAGAACAGTGGAAGCTGGTGTCACTCTCCACTTTATGGCACTCTTCTGTTGCTGGTTATGTTTCTTCTATTTGTGGTTCCTCTGCTTCTGTTTCTTCTGCTGCTGGTTCTGTCTCTGATTTTTCTGCTTCTGGTTCTTCTACTTCTAGTTCTTCTGCTGCTGGTTCTGCTTCTGGTTCTTCCACTCCTAGCGCCTCCGCTCCTGGTTCATATGCTTCTGGCTCGTTTGCTTTTTTACATCCCAAGCAACTCGTTCACGGCACCAACAATTAAAGGAGCGTACCGTCAAGCGATCAAGGCCCCATTGACATCGACTAAGTACCTCAGTTGCAATAATTATAACTGTAATAAATAATTTTTTAATCACTAATCAGTGTAATCACTAGTAATCAGGCATGCAATTGTGTTATTCGTATGTTATTATTAATGTCATTGTGTTATAATCTGGACCTACTACAGTACTACAAGTAGTTGCATTTATTCCTGGTTTAAGTATTCACGGTTGATTACAACAGTACTGTAATGGTTACTGTTCGAGCGTTCGTATGTCGCTTATAATGGTAAAACTTTGATGGTGTTGTGCTAGTCCTAAATATTAATATTTTTCATATAACTTTGTGTGTGATGGTTCTGGATGGAATGGAACCAAATGGAACTTTGAAGAACAGTAGTTTCAAACTTTTATTTTTAAAAACCACCCTAATGTGCATAACAGTGTCGTCATTCTTGCATATGGCTGTGCAGTAGTGTGGTCCAGAAACCATAAAGAAAAGTTTAAGTTTGTGGAATCATTGCTCCACAAGGCTTATTTTTGTCCACTGGGTATAGATAGTTAGCCTGTTAAATTTCAGCCCAATTCTGTAACATTTAGAGGTCAACCCATTCTAGACATTTTACTTGTGTGCTAATGTGTCTTTTTGTCATGTTTACAATGGAAGAAAAAGAGTGTTCACTTGCAGGACCGTTATTGCTGCACTGGGAAGGTAAAATGTTGCCCGACATTGATGGATCAAAAGAAAATGTGGACCGCATAGTTGCTATTGGCACTGGAAGTGGTCAGGAAAAACTTTTGACAGATCCAAAAATGGATAGGTACAGTGGAGTCTCAGGCCAAGGCCTGTGTTGAAGTAACTGAGAAATGGAATCTGAGTTCACAGATCAAAGGCCTCGTATTTTACACAACAACCAGAAACACATGGCTTCATAAAGGTGCATACTTTAGAGTTGCACCTTTATTTGGGAACTGAAATTATCTGGCTTGCATGCCGTCATCACGTCATGGCAGTCGTCTTGTCAAATGTCTTCTTGTCTCTGTTTGCTCTAACCGAAGGTCCGTCAACTGCGCTATTCAAGCGATTTCAGAAAGAATGGCCATTATTGAGCCAAGATGCTTATTTCTCAGCAACTGATGAACTGTTTCAGGATCCATTATTGAACAAACTGCGACAGGAAATGCTTGGTTATTTACCAGGTGCTCTTGAAACCCAGCATCCAAGGAGTGATCATTAGGAATTTCGACGTTTATCCTTCTGGTTTCTTGGTGTACACAAAAGCAGCGAATCAGTTCGAGCTCCAGGTCCAACGCATCATGCCAGATGGATGGCAACACCCATTTATGCACTGAAAATATTCCTTTTTAAGACTCATTTCAAGTAGACTGCTCGCGAATCCACGATTTTCACAGATTTGGCTCTGTTTGTCAGCCTTGTTAATGTCAAACAGTGGAAGGAAGCACCGCCTCTCTCAATGACATCAAATTTTCATCATGCAGTTCTGAAGACCTACCAAAACCAGGCTGTTGTCAGCAAATACATGCAGCATTTTCAGGGCACCTCTGGTTTCTGTCTGAACATCTTGTGGCCATAGCCCTGTTGATGACAGAGTCTCATCAAAACTGGAAAGAAAGATGGTACGAAATCCGCAACGGCCAGCATTATCAGACACCCCTCGGCATGTGCAGTTGACAAGTTAATCTGAACAGCGTAAACTGGAGAATCTGGTGACAGAAGGACATCTTTCTTTGATGTCCTAAAGGGAAAAGGCAAAGAAAAGACTCAGTTGTTTATCAAGTAACCACCAGAACAGTGGACAGATGATCCAGTCTTCAACAGATTTTGCGAACTGGCTGCACGCATGACAGTGGTGAATGACGTAGATGAGAAGGGGGAACAGTCTTATCGACAAGTACAATGACACGCAGACAAAGAAAGAGGAACCGAAACAGTTTATTCTTTAAACCATCGCAAGAATTTACCAACTCCATCCATAGCGCTCATGTCATAGATTAACCATTGCGGAACAATGTATCTATTTTTGTTGAGATAACATAAAAGTGTCAATTTGGGTTGACCTCTAAATTTTATTTTTTTTCTTTAAAATTTTGCATGATAGTTATAATCATGATAAAGAACAAAACCAGCCTTGTGGACAACGGAAATCTGTTACTTGATTTTTGTGGACCACCCTACAGTGTGCAGCTGTCTGTATCAATATAAGGTAAAGAACTGTTATTCGTAGATTTCTTCAGCTGTTTAATGGCCACGTGTTGAGCGCTTCTGAGAGACTCCTAAGTGGCGCTTTATAAATGTTTTGTTACATTACATTATGATCGATCCTCGTGCGTGCATCTTAGTTATTCGGAACCGCGAACGCATCAGTAACTTAACGGAATAACATAGGCCTCAAAACAATATTTCGAACATTTAGGTAGCGCCTCAATGACAGCCTTGAACGTCTGCCGAGGGATCGCAATTGGCAGTGCAGGATTAAGCAATAAGCCAAATAAGCCATGGCTTAGGGCCCCGCAAGGTTTTTGGGGCCCCCAAAATCCGGAGAAATTAAATCAGATTGTTGTAGCAAATTCCTAATTTTGTATACTTTAAATAATTTAGCGCTAGTAAGTTACTAATTACTTAATACTGACCCTATCGTTGCAGATTCACACTCTCAGTCTGTACACTGTACAGGGCCCCTAGCGATCGACGGCAGACGTCAAAGGCTAATATTTCGCTGCACTTCAAACATAGATCTCTCTATCATTTCCTCCTCGTCTGTGGTTCGTTTATCACTCTTTATCAACCATCCTTTTTCCTGCCTTCCTTCTGTAACAATTGTAACATTCCGGGAGGTCAACTGGTCCTCTCTAATCAGGTCCAGTGCTTCCAACTTTTCTCTTTGACCTTTGTTGTAAGATAACTCTATCAGTCTATCACGGCGAACTATATTTCTCTCTGCTGCAGTCACTGAATACAATGTATGTGCACTCCACTAACACAGGCAGAACTGCAACCCACATCAGTACAACACCTCATGTCACACTTGCAGGTAAGTATGTCCATGTCGAGCTTTTCCATAAACCTATCTTTCTCCTCCAAATTCACTCTGCCTGAAGACACCTTGTTTCCTTGCTTCCACGTGGATTTCAACTTTGCTTTGATTCTAGCATGGGTGTTTATGACTGGCTCAGTGAATTTAGGATTTGCTCTGCACCACTGAGCAAGTATGCCAGTCATTAGATCAGTGATAAGTTGGTCAATGCTGTAATTCCATCTATCTTGGTCATTCATCTCTCTCAGGTACAACCACCCATATCTAATTAGATCCCTGACAGTTGGTAATTCTGCTGTAGACAGTTTTCTACATGACCCAACTAAGTGATATAAATGAGTCCAGGCTAGCCAGTGGCGTACCGAGGGGTGGGCAGGGGGGCGAGTCGCCCCGGGCGGCACTTGAGTAGGGGCGGCAAAATAGGGTTGAAAAAAATAAAAGAAGGAGTGAATGTATAAAAATATTGGAAAAGTATAAGAGAAAGTAATAAAAGTAGACGAAGAAGGTAGGAAAGGAAGAAAAATAATGCACTAAATAGCATACAGTGGTAATAAGGAGGGGCGGCACGGGCGCAGGAAGGGCGGCTTCGCTTCTAATAGCAATGATAGTGTAAGAGGAAAAAAGCAAAAAAAAAAAAAAAAAAAAAAAGGTCATCAGAAATTTTTGCGGAAGTAATGAAGAAAATTTTTATGGAAATTTCCAAAGTGAAGTGCGCGGAGCGGCATTTTGGGCCGTCGCCCCGGGCGGCATTTGACCTCCGTACGCCACTGAGGCTAGCAATCTTGTTTTTACATGGGACATTCTGACTATATATAAAACGGAATACACACATTATGTTAAACAATGGCTAAATTCTAACATGCATTAATATAACTATGTTGCACACAGTGTACGATAAATTGATAATTCATGAGTAAAATACATTAATACATAACAATAATAACACACAATATTGCACATTGTACAATGTCTAACAGACAAGAAACTCATATTAGAGTCTTTTAAAATAGTTCAGCTAGCTCCATATTAAGCAGTTTATTTACGTTAATACACGATAGTTCGAGCGTAAATCAATTCAATTCAATTCAATTCTTTTATTGAAGCCATTAAAGTGAAACAAGGTATCATGACTATTAGGGTGCCCGTTAGACCAATGCAAAAATTTTAAGTTCATAATTTTTTGTGGTACCCCCTGAAGTTGTTACACCTATTCAGTAAACCAACAGTGCAAAATTTCATAATTTTATGTTAATGTTTACTGGTAGCTCAACACGAATAAAGTTTCTGCTATATCGCGATCTTTCGTACGTGTTCGAGTTTCGTTGTCTACTGCATTTCTTTGACCATTATACTTGTTACATGCTGATTTATTAATTTATTTGGTCTGATTGATGCAAAAACTGTTTGATGTAGCACTTGCAGATGCCATTTCCATGATTACCATTGCTGAATACAGGTTTTTCTTAGATGACCATTGCAGGCCATGCATAGGCTATATGGGTAGCGTGGACAAAGCATTGGCTAAAACGGATGACAGAAAGGTAAAGAGACTGAAGCGTGAGGAATATCTCAGAAGTAAAGAAAAAGAGAGAATATCACAGTTCGGCAGATGATGAACTGACTTCAGAAGAAGAATTAACCAGTATGGCAGCTGAAGTTGAGTCTAATTTAGAACAACGCTGCTCTCCAAGAATTACAATACATGGTTCTGTGCCTATTGTTACAACAGAGTTACATGTAGGTGCTGCACTTGATAGAGCCAATGTCAGCAACCATAATGCAACTTTCTTTTGGTTGAGACTGCAAGAAGCCTTGGACACAGCATTTCTAGCTTCACAGTCAACCCTGAGTCAATCAGAAAAGCGATACTAAAGTTTCGTGAACATAGTCCCGAGCTGGAAAGTCACTTTTGATCCGTCCTTACCTCTAGTTGTACACTTGGATGGCAAGATGTTGCCGGATATTACAGGTAGTGAGCAGGTTGACCAGTTACCAGTCTTGGTATTAGGTTTGCATGTGTAACAGCTTCTCAGTGTGCCAAAGCTTCCAAATAGTATGGATGAAGCAGCTAGAGCAGTGTTGTTGTTACAATGGTGCAAGAATGGGGTGGGGTAGTCAGGTCAGGGCCATGTTCTTCGACAAAGCAGCTTCCAATACTCTCATACAAAGTGGAGATTGTGGTGTGATAGAGACCAGGCTTGGCAAGAATCTGTTGTACCTGACAATTCGACACCATGTCCACGAAATTGTGGTCAGAGATGTGTTCAAACACTGTTTTGGTCCATCATCAGGGTCTGACAAGCAACAGCAGCACCAACAGAAAGATGATCAGCAATTTAAAGAAACAAGACACTGATGAACCATCCAAACGTATCCAGATGGAGCCAAGTACATGTTCCGGTACCATTCCTGAAGGGGAACTTGACGACTTTGTCACAAGCAGTACCATGTCATCCTTACACACACTTGAGTTGAATGCTGACTTCCTCGCGTAAGAAACTCCAGACAGGTTGCAGACCCTTGAAGATTTCCAGCTAAACAAGAAATATGCCAACAGTTTGGCAGTGGTAAATGACCGAGCAGAGCGAACTGTGAAACTGATGTAGGACTACAACAACTCCATTACAACAAGTGAAGAACAGAAACACTATCTGCTGGTTGTCTCAAGCCACAGAGCCAAGTAGGCTACACAGAAGCCAGAAGTTGCTGCTTGTCGTCGATGATGTTCCACTGTTTTAGAGTAGGACAACTAATGTCACTGATGACTAGTGATTGGCTTTTTCAAAAAGATTGCTGCATCGACATTGTTATATTTGTTATATTTCATTATAAGCATAGTCCTGATAACCATTTGACAGTACTTTGTTGATATTGTATCAGAAAGACTCCAGTTATAACTAACTGAGAAATAAGTGAGAATAACATACATGTACTGTCGGATAATAATTTTGTTAACTTTACAGGTGTTGAGCGACCTTTAAATAAGCATCCAAAATTCTAAAAAAAATTACCATGAACTTCTCTCATGATAGACAACAAAATGGGAGGGTACCACCGAAGAAATTCAGATGTTCATTTTTAACGAGCGCCCTAATGATTATTTGCCATTGTTAGCATCACAACACAGTAGCAGCATGATTATTTTTCATCACTAGCCACAGAAGGGAACCCTGAAGGGACAATAGTCCCGCTAGCTAGGGTCACCTAAGTTATTACTATTATCGCAGTAGGCCTACATGATAACAACAGAAAGGACTTAGAGTCAATATTCAGTTTCGATCCAAAAAACCTATTGCGAAAAACATAAATCTTAACTACATTCAAACTAAACAAAAAACCTAAACTAAATCGAAGAAGCTAAATCTAATTGAAAACAAAATTTATACCTATAGATTTTTCACATGAAAATGTACAAATTTATCCCTATTAACTTTTTAAATAGTGACCTTTCGAAAATTGACACACCCTACCGATGCATCCTGACTCCGGCATGCATGCAATCAAATGGAGTTTTTTCCATCAAATCAAGGCGCATTATAAACCATTGCCTCTGATTGGTGTTCACAGTGAGAGGCGCTTTATAAATATATAAATACAATACAATACAATACAATACAATACAATACAATACATTGTCATTCATTTAATGCAGCTATATTTGTGTCCCAGACAAGTTTCAAATCGATAAAACCATGCTGTCATCATAAGAGATTTTCTTTTGCCAAGTTTAGAGCCATTCGCATGATTTATGCAGTGTGATAGCGGTAAAAAACCCATTATGCAATTCAATATACATGTATAGCCTACAACTACAACAAAAAACATTAAGCACATCAGATAATAGGAACAAAAATGTCAAAATCCGATATCAAACAGTCTTCTTTGTTCAAACAACATATTGCATGTTTCAGATGATAACTGAAACTCAGAGCAATGAGACTGCACTGAGAATCAGTTAAAATAGCATTTCAACGATTTAGTTCTACAATTGAATACTTACCAAACATATCGGCACTCGCCGGAACGACATCGTCGGGACCTAAAATGAACAAAGTTTTCTCAGTGGATTTAATACCGCTAAATAAGCTGGTCAGCCAGACGCAGATTTTATGGTTCTCCTATAATTTTGAAGATTTACCTTTAAACCATAATGTAGCCAGTAGGGTGCTCCAGAAAGTTAAAAGTTAAAAATTCAGTGCTCCCGGGCATTTCCCCATGCGTCTCATACAGATGAGTCTAAAAATACAAATTGAGGCTTTTGCATTAAAGTTAAGCCTTGCCACCGGCACGATGAAGTTTTAACAATAATCGCTATTTTTCGGTTGAAAACACTAATTGCGGGTATTTAAGTATATATGAACAAACTAATATGTTTTTATATATATATATATATATATATATATATATATATATATATATATATATATATTGGTCAGAAACATGAAAAAGAACAAGAATAAGAACAAGTACTGAGGTCTCAAGTACGAGTACAAGTACGTAGTCTAAAGTACAAGTACTAGTACAAGTACACATGGCTACTACAAGAACAAGGATATATTTACTTCCTTGACAAAGCATTGGTGTATTGCCACGTGCACTAGGGTGGTCGCATCTCTAATGGAAAATTTTCAACTTCAGTTGTTTACTTTCGCCAACCCGGCACATTCCGTGCCAATTGGTTTAAAAGTAATGTAGCCCAAAAATTATCAGGATCGAACAATATCTTTGAAATTTTGATTTTTACTAATAACTTTCGTCATTTCGAGTATAAGTATTTGATTCGCATTTTTGGACCTATGTTTAGTTTTCAACAGAAAGACTATAATAGTATATTATACATTATACAATTATATATTATACAAGCACAAAGTTTCCATATATATAATTGTATAGGGAGACCAGGGCAAGAGAGGCCCTTTTTAAAACACATTTTATATTTTCAAAAATACATAACATAGTGCCACAATTTTTCATAGTGGCCATCTTTCTTAAAAAATGTGCAGCCCTTTTGGGTTTGTATGATCGACATTTAGAGCCGTAGGGCCCCCTGCACTCCCTATTAGCCTTTTGAAACTGTAGCAACACTGCTGACATGGTACATGGGCCTCTGTGAATTGTCTGGTTATACCATCATACTTACTTACCATTCCTATCGGCGCTTTGTTTGTTCTTCGGATTGAGCCCTGGACGCTAAGCTCTAACGCTTTATTCGACATTTCAGCCATGGCAGTCGACGAGTCAACATCACTTGCTTTCTTCTCTATCAGTTGCAATTCACACCATCTAGTAAAGCGCTCTCTCAGACCCATTACCAGTTTACCATCTGACCTCGAGTAGGCAACTCCGCCACGGCAATTGGTCCTTTGCTTTACCATCTTTACCAGTTGTCGTGCCAGTCCCAAGCCTGGTTAAGGAGGAGGGTTCCGCTTTTATACCATCCTGGGTCCAGCTTTTACTCTGTTTTGTGGTGTTGCGGATGATATTGGGCCGTCTTATGGGACGGGTTATGGAGATCTGTTGGTCACTTGTGGTCCATTCCTTCTTCGGTTTGGTTGGATACATGGGTGGCCATCTTTCTTAAAAAATTTGCAGCCCTTTTGGGTTTGTATTATCGACATTTAGAGCCGTAGGGCCCCCTGCACTCCCTATTAGCCTTTTGAGACTGTAGCAACACTGCTGACATGGTACATGGGCCTCTGTGAATTGTCTGGTTATACCATCATACTTACTTACCATTCCTATCGGCGCTTTGTTTGTTTTTCGGATTGAGCCCTGGACGCTGGGCGGAGTTGCCTACTCGAGGTCAGATGGTAAACTGGTAATGGGTCTGAGAGAGCGCTTTACTAGGTGGTGTGAATTGCAACTGATTGATTTCATGTTGGAAACTCAAGAAGCTAACAGAAATACCTTGAAAATTGACTATACGTGATCAAATATTCTGCAAAGTACGCCAAAACACAAAGTGAAAATTCCACTCTTACCCATACACCTTGGGCAAAAGTGGCATATAGCCTACTGCTTATGCCCAAGTGGTTGGGCAAGTTGGACATGAAGGCGGTGTTAATGGTAATTGAGCTATCTGAATTATTTATTTGACATTTAACAACAGTAACAAGAAAATGAATTAAAACTGTCATTTGTAATCTTACGTAAGACAAATTGATAGTTAACGACAGTAATTACAGTAAACATTTCTTGTCGCCGGGATTAATAGGGGCGCAGCTTTCATGGCACCAGTACTTGCATGTTTAGCATCGAATCCACGTTTCTTCGTATTGGTCGCTGTAAGCTGTAAAGCTCTCTGCATTAAGAACAGCTGAAGCTGGTGTCACTCTCCACTTTATGACACTCTTCTGTTGCTGGTTCTGTTTCTTCTGTTGCTGGTTCCTCTGCTTCTGTTTCTTCTGTTGCTGGTTCTTCTGCTGCTGGTTCTGCTTCTGGTTCTTCCACTCCTAGCGCCTCTGCTCTTGGTTCTTATGCTTCTGGCTCATTTGCTTTTTTACATCCCAAGCAACTCGTTCACGGCACCAACAATTAAAGGAGTGTGCCGTCAAGCGATCAAGGCCCTATTGACATTGACTAAGTACCTCAGTTGCAATAATAATAACTGTAATAAATAATTGTAATCATTAATCAGTGTAATCAATAGTATTCAGGTATGCAACAATGTCATTGGACCAACTACAAGTGGTTGAATTTATTGCTGGTTTAGGTATTCGTTGTTTTGATTACGACTATTATGCTTATTGTTCGAGTGTTCGTATGTCGATATATGGTACATCTTTGATGGTGTTGTGGCAGTCTAAATATTAATATTTTTCATACAACTTTTTGTGTGATGCTTCTGGATGGAATGGAACCAAATGGAACCTTGGAGAACAGTAGATTCAAATTTTTATTTTTAAAAACCACCCTAACGTGCACTGATTTAGATTTTGCATTTTTAAGAAATATAAGGGATGTGAGGATCTTGTCATTCAGATTCGATCGTAGCTGTTTTAATATTAAACTAAACACACGTTCAACAGGAACGCTAGATGCAGGCACACTCAAAACTCTAAACGCTGGTTCATACAGTTTGTCAAGAACAGTTTTGCTGCATTTCAATCGTCCAAACAATCATTTTCAACAAAGTCATCATGGCCTCTGATATTCAACCAGGTTGTCACTTGTGATGATAAGGTGCTTGGTTCCACCGAAGATCCTGTACAGTATACTATAGTGACCAAATAGCTTAGACTTTTTGATACAGGAAGACTGCATGACACTGCAGTTACGGTTGCTGTAGCCGTATGTGTGATTATCGTGCCAAAATAATATCTTTGTGTAGCACCTGCTCCACCACTGCCAAAGAAACTTGATGTGGTCCCGAACAAAGCTTGTGTCTCATTCGCATAATCATAACTGTACACATTAATTAAGAACAACACAAAGAAAATACATTAATTACAGTTGTAAGTAGCACACAAAACTGATTCGCAAATGACTACCTAAGTGGACTAAACTATGCGCGTTTTGATACAGATGACAAATTGACAATGTTTCCTTAACAGAGCTATATGCACCATCTCTCACATGTGCACGTAGCGGAAGACCGTTCCGAGAGGAACATAGAACACAGAGGAACATAAAAAACACAATATTCACAAGTGAGCCCCATTCACACATGAATTCCATATAATTATAAGCTATAGGCTCAGTTGTTTATTGCTAGCAGTTCTATAGCGCAATTCATAAAATGCATTACTTCGGTGAATAAGCTGGTTTCTGTATTGCGGCTCTCGTGTGGTGCTCAGAAATTTCGACGACTTACATTTACATTACACGATAGAGTTCAAATGATTTGTATGTCACTACTCACCTCTCCGTATGGAGTCTTTGCAAGAGTTTAACAACGTTTGATGTTGTGCCAGGTCTTTTCTGAAATGATATTTTTCTCACTACAAAACTTGTACTTAGCAGAAGTAGCATTTCCCTTGACAGTGAAATTATCATGACCAAGCTTTACCGCGCTCTAGGAATATTAGTATTTTTATTGTTTAACATTATCACCGCTTGCTGGTAACCTATTCGAGTGCCTGTAGAAGTGTCAGTTGTGTCCAAGTTATTAGGTCTCAAGTACGAGTACACGTACATGTACCTATGTCTACAGTACAAGTACAAGTACTTAAAAACTGTACTTAGGTTGTACTCGAGTACAGGTACAAGTACCGATACTACATCTATCCATACAATAGTTCACACAAGAAGTTAATCATCATGAAAATAATTACGTTTTTCATTCATGATATTGTTGATTTTAAGCAAATTCGCATATTTTCACATATTCTAACATTTTTGTGCGGTGGCAAGGCTTGACCTTTTTAAATTGGTCTGAAAATTGGTACTGTTGAACAATCGCCAGGGTGCAGTATTTTTAGGAACTTTTTGGAAATACATTATATTCTGGAACACCCTGGTAACCAGTTATATATAGCCCTTCAATAGTGGCACGCTTTTAGCAGCACTTTACTTTCAGCAGCCAGTGTTGGAGAAGTCGTTATAGTTAAGATGTCTTTATTATTAAGAATGCTTATTATCTAACTTGGAAATAATTATAGATATCTTACAAAGCGAACCTTTGTCACTGTTTCCTTAGCATGCGTTACACTTATGTGCTAACAGTGATGGGGAACATTTAAATACTAATATTTAAATACTAGTTTGAATAATACTTAAGAATTTTGTTCTTGTAATTAAGAAACAGAGCAATGAAAGTATTCATAATTTTACTTAAAATGGTTTTGTCGAGTATTTTGTATATTAAAATGTTAATGAAATACAGTTTTTAAGGATGTATTAAAATTAATAACAAAGCAATATTGCACGCATTTTAGCCTTAACGCAGGCTTAACGGTGTTGTTTTGTAACTATTCTAATGATCATACCAGCCTCTTTTCCAGTGAATTCAAATGATTCGCTGAGCATTGCCCTTTCACAAGGAACAGATGTTCATCTCACTGCTGTGGCAGATATATTTTGACAGTTAATTAATTAATACAGAAATGACGACGATTATACTAATATCAGGGCCTTATTGAGAAATCACTGGTGAGAGTCATTCCAACGCTCCCAGTGTGTATTTAATCATGGCAGTATCTTAGTAAAGAGGAGTTCACAATAATATAATAGACCTATAATACACGGAGTAATATGCCTACACATCTGCGTTCTCTATACCATAGGCCAATTGGACATTGTTGTACTTCGGCTTAACGACACTTTTTCATATCGAAGATGATTAGTGTCGGAGGCAGAAAGCAACCTCGTACTCCACGTTTATATTGCGACCGAGCCACCCGCAGTAAAGATCCGAGAAATTAATCTCTGATAAACCGACCGACCAGGAATCGAACCCGGGCCGCCGGCGTGACGAGCGGGCTACCAACCCACTCGGCCACTCAGGATCTCTTTATGGCCAATTGGACACAAACCTAATCTCTTTTATAGTTCGCTTGACTCGTGAAACATGATAGATTGTTAATTTACAAGGAAGCTTTATACCGGCAATTTCAAATGGAATCTTTGCTATGATTGAACAAAATGAAAAATTCTACTAAGTATAATATAGGAACATGTGACGGTAAGAATTTTCACGTGTTATGGGTGAGTTTTGACAGAAATATATAGGCTTATCGCATTTCACCCAATACTGGTGCACTAATTTAGTTTTAATGCAGTGTTAATTCGGACCCTCGGGCCTAAAGCACTTAGATTAATAACACCGGTTCTACAATTAGAGGAACGGTAGCCAAGTGGTTGGTGCAGTATAGACTCTTTACCAAGGAATCTCTCATTTCGTTGTCAAGACAAAATTGATTGAAATTACAACATTTTTAGCATCTACTGATTTAATAACGTTTATTCTGCCAAATATGCATATTACGGTCAATTCCTAATTAACCTATAAAGATTGCTAACTGAAAAGCGTTCTTAAATCAATCAATCAATCAAAACTCTTTTATTGAAGCCATGTCAAATAACAATCACATAACATTTAACATCTGGTGTTCGAAAATGGGCACATACTGCCCCACTGTTTAGAGAATTGAAAATACTGAAAATCGACCAAATTAAAGATGTTCAAGTTGGGGAGTTCTTTTTTCGATTGGAGCACGGACTTCTCCCACCGATATTCAAAGATTTCTTGCCCCACGCTTATGATATACACTCCCACTATACTAGAAATGCCTCCACTTTCCGTTCTGTTAAGGTTCATTCCAACGCTCGGCTCCATACAATCAAGTCTCAGGGGACACTGATATGGAATGCAATCCCTTCCTCTATACTCCTGTCTAATAATTTGTTCATCTTTAAAAAAAGATTACGTACACACCTTCTTTTATCTGCATAGCATCTTCACATTACCGGTGAATGGCACAAAGCCGCATTTAGTTAAGTTCTTAGTTAAGATTATAATTAAGTTTTTCTTTTGATGCAATGATTTGATTTAATTAGGCCCTTACTATTATATCTCTCTTTCTTTCACAGGCCAATAATGAATTTAGGTTACAGAATACAAAGGCACGGGGACCCTACTTAAGCGGGATCATATCCCTTCTGGGTTTCCCTTTTGCTACCCTGGTTTCTTTTTCTCTTTATGTCGTTATGTGATATATATTGTTGTTATGTTTTTTCTGAGTTGCAATTAGATATATATTTCTGTTATGTTTTGGGTTGCAATAAATTGATTTGATTTGATTTGATTTGATAAAATATCAGGATTGGCCGCAAGAGGAGTCCCAAAAGGGATCAAGATCCCGCTAACTAGGGACACCTAAAACAACATTTCAGAAATTTGAATTAGTGATAGCTAAATCCTTGACAAATAGTTTTTGTAGCTGTTCAGACTTCTGTATGAGGAGTAAGCGGAGTAAGCCTAAAACATGAGTTTGATTTTGCTAGATTATTTGCGATAAAGTTTGACTTAACGTATTTTAGACTCAGTATTTAAAATACTTTCCAAGACGGGTATTTTATATTTGTATTTAAAATACTAGTATAAAAAGTATTTAAGTTATAAGTTATTTGCATTTTAAATAAAGTTGTGATGAAATATTCATACTTCTGCTCAAATTCTTTTAACATATATTTTCCCCATCACTGTAAACTAATTTTACGCAATCGTAGTCGTAATCTCCGGATTTCTTGACCGGTCCAAAGAAATAAGCAGCGGGGATTCCATTCAAAGCAAAACCCATGAAGCAGCCAGAGTCGCTTCCGGAGTCGAGATACGAAGTTCAGGCAGATAGACAGACAGACGAATGTTCACATCTATCAAAGTATACTGTCAATTATAGTGGACAAAATTTAAAGTCGTGAAGAAAATATCGTTCTTTAGAACAGTAACCAGTCTGGCGATATTAACTGCTCTTTAAAATGGCATACAAATATACAAAATGGAAACAGAAAGGCGCTAAGTAAATAAGTAAATACAGAAATAATGCGAAAGAACGAAGAAGTTTTATCCTACTAACAAGGCCACGCGTGGACTGTAAAGTTGGCAACCGTGGCATTGACGAAATTGATAGCAGTGCCGGTCCCGGAGCATATCGCCTGTGACGCACCAGTATCATTAGCTGTCAACTTGTAACAAATTTCTGAACGTATGTCTGGCATCGGCTTACTAATCGGCTTGCCATTCACCATAAAATTCAACGTGGTCTTTTGACCGTCATTCATCCGGCAACAGACGAAGGTACCGGTGTAGATGGTTCGACCTGGCTTAACGCAAGGCTCATCGCCGCATAGTATGATTGCACCTGTCCAGAAAGATACAAATCGATCATGAGCAGTCAAGAATCCAGATATTTCTGCTGAACAGAGAAGCCAATAACGTCGGTTAGCTACAGCGATTCAGTTGGAGAGAGAATTACAGAATGTTGGCATTCATTATGGTTGCCTCACTATATTGTTTGCTTTTACATTGTACATTGTTCACGTGTCTGTTCCTTGACAGATCTGGTGAAAACAACTGTGTCGCTGGTCTTACGTTACTGCATCAATTAGGTCTGGTTTGAACCTGAACTTGATTCAGGACCATTCATTTTATCTGGCTTCTGGTGCTGCTATTTTGGGTAGTATGTATGTTAAGCTGCTACATGGTGTAAGTAACAATATTTTCCGTTTCTGTTCTTGGTGAAGAGTATCTTCAACACTACACGTTGTGGGCTGCTTCGGTTTCTCGTCCTGGCTAGTAAGTGACATTGAAATAAACCCTTGGATTTCAGAATCCTGATTATTGGTCAATTAAATATTTATTCTGTTTGAAATCAGACTGTAACTTTGCACAATTTTCTTTGCGAGCATTTCTTATAATACTTGCTATTAACAAGATCTGGTTGCAACTTAGCGAAGCATTACCATTCATCTCTGATTGAGCCATAGACCCCTTAAGTTACAGGACTGTAGACCAACGCGTCATAGTTTCTCTCGCGATATATACCCGCGTAAATTCACCAGTCATCCAGTTCCCTAATCTCCCCACATCCGTCGGCATACTTTAAGTTTCATTCCACAGAATTCAGACTTTTTCAATTCATAATGACCTTATGTACTCTATCACGAAGAGTAATGTGAAAGCTCCTGTTTCTCTTGACTTTGTCTGCGGCTGTTGATATTGTGATATTTTCATAATCTCAAGCACTGGTTATCTTAGTTCAAGCATTCGAATAGGAATTCAGTATGCATAAAGGGTAATTTGACGCGGTGGTGCGCTGACATGTGGTGTTCCGCATGTGAACATGCTTGGGTTCTCTTTTGCTTATATTATTCACTTCACTACTAGGAACGGGTCTAGGACATTTCCCCCGGACATTTCTCAACCGGACGTTTCCCCCGAAGTTGGACTGATGAAAATAATTCTCTACTTTAATAGAAGTTGGATTCACGAAATAAATTATTTTCCTGAAATAGAAGCTGGATTGATAAAACACATTCTATGCTTAAATAGAAGTTGGATTGATGAAAAACATTCTATGCCGAAATAAAAGGTGGATTTGTTAAAGAAATTCTTTGCTTTAATAGAAATTGAATTGATGAAAAAAATCTTTGCTTAAATAGAAGTTGGAATGATTAAAGAAGGTCTTTGCCTCAATAGAAGTTGGATTACTAACAGTTATGATGGACAATTGAAGAGTTACTTTCTTACTGCTGGGGGAGGGAAGTCCGGGTGAAATGTGCGGGGGAAGTGTCATGTAAGCCCTATACATTAACCATTAGGCGTTTCTTTTCCATCGGGGTTTCCCGCGCTGAGAGCGCCTCTAGATAGTTATTCGGCGAGATGCGCTTTATAATTTATTAGATACGATATGATTAAACGCACACTGTATATGATCCTCTCCTAACAACGCCAGCCTCTGCATCAGGGAAGATATTTCTTATCAAACTAGTCTCCCGCGCACATTCTGGTTCTAAGCATGACACCAGGGTTTGCAGTACGTCAAATTTCTAGCAGCCGTACCCTAAGCCAAATCAAGCTCTGTGCCTTTTGGAATGTTAACAATTATTACAATTCTTTGCAGGTCTCTTTTGGATCGGCGATGCGGCTAATGGATAAAACTGTTATGACACATAAATAGGTGTAGATGTCAGTATCAATTATAAACTGACCCTTGTAGAGGTTAGCCCATTTGCTGTTCATCGGTCTTACATTATAGCAGACTTGGATTGTCTCGAGACACTATCTCGGTCTCGAGACGTCTCGAGATAGGTTTTTTGATGTCTCGGTCTCGGTCTCGAACCCCACTGTCTCGGTCTCGGTCTCGAGGTCATTTCTTGACTTTTTGGAAACTGTCTCGAAGCGAAAGTCTTGTTTTTTTGGTTCTCTTGTGGAAGCGGTCTCCATAGTTCTCTCGATAAACTGTCTTTGGTTCTAAACTTTTGACAGTTTCGCACAATGAATTGTCCGGTGCCGAACGGATAACTAAACAAACCGGAATTTTAGAAAAGCTGTGTTTCGGATATTAACAGATATTGAAAAGAGCAATTTTAAGTTTGTACTTTGTTGCTTTATTTCAATTTTATAAATTCAATCAGTGCAAATATCTTAAAATGTCTCATAAAGAACCTGAAATAGTGAAATTTGCATTCACGCAATTTAAAATCAATGAAAAACAAAATAAATGGGCGCTGGTGTAAAGTCAACATGCATAAGCGGAACGCTTAGAACATCATCTAGTTTCTCAAGTTGAGTGATGTGACTTATGTCGCTAATATATGGAACTTTGTTGGTTTAAATTTTGGAATCATTTAGAATATTTCAGAATGGCTGAAATATTTAATTTCTTAATAGTTTATACAATTCAGGTGATCGGCTGATTTCAGTGACTTATCCCTGGTATTAGACTTCAAAAGTTGAGAGAAAAATTGTTTCAAGATTTGGGTCCAATGTGCATTTCACTCGTTTTGAACTGTCTTGAACCATCTCGGACTTTGTGTCTCGTCTTGGTCTTGGTCTCGGACCCCACTGTCTCGGTCTCGGTCTCGGACCATACTGTCTCGGTCTCGAAGTTTGGTGTCTCGTATACAAGTCTGCATTATAGATCTCATTTTGCAGTCAAAGTTTTTCTATTTATGCACATTTAGTTTAAATCTGGCTGAAAGGTTTATTTCTAATGGAAATATCATGTATGTAAGTGATTTGACAGGAAAAGCTTTAGCTTTAGCAGAGAAAGATCCTGCTGACCTTTATTGATCGGGATTTCATAACAGAAATTCAACATTTAACCTCTGCACGTAAGGAAAATTTTTGATTTGCCACCATTGGACCTGTCGAACTTATTAAACTGTACAATTTTTCTAGCTATTTTCAAATGTTTCTGTCAGCTTACTTATAGTGCTGACTCACAATTCACCCACACACGTTACCTACTGTGACTTATCTACACATACTGACTAATTGGTCATCATGCTCATTAATTGGTTATCATATTTTAATCTAGAACACTTATCTTCTTTGCTACTTAAATATGATGTACCTCTTAGTCATGATAAAATTTTGACTATTCTGCATGTTATTATGTCGCATATTGTTGGAAACAATAACATAGAATTGAATTGAATTCAACAGAAGCCTCTGCAGAGAGATCATTCAGCAAACTCAAGCTTATTGAGATTTTTTAAGGCTTACAATGTCTTATGAATGTTCTGTGGATTTGGCAAAGTTCAGTATTGAATCTAAAATTGACAGAAAAATTTATTTTGATACTGTAGACCACTGATGTTGTTCCCATTTTGCAAAAACAAGGCAAGGAAAGCTCCTTTGTTGTGTAAAGAAGCCCATTAAATTTTGCACACCTTGATCCTATTCTTATTTGTTGCTGCTCGACAGTGGTGGCTTCCCAGGTTTGTAATGGGTGTTGGGATGAAAGCGGTAACAGGACAATAACCCCCGGACAATAACCCTCAGGCAATAACCGCCATGCTAAAAACCCGGACAATAACCCTATACCGATACAGTACAATTATTAGACAATTAGGCACAGACAAGAAAGAGTTACCATACAACATGACAGAGGTCAACTACTATAATACAATAGAAATGGTTTATGGTATGGAAAATGAAAATACAACGTTTAAAAATTTGATCTATTTCTATCCATGGTAAAATTTAGAAAATGTTATAAAGGAAAAGGTAAACTTAGTTTCAAGATCATGTAGGCCTATACGTAAAGCGGAAAGTTTGCAATGGTGTTGTGTCGTTTGAGTGCGAAAAGAGTCGTAACAAGGCAGGATGTAAAGCTAAACTAAACATTCGTGGAGAAAAGCTTGTAAGAGCTTGTAGGATGGCTTAACGAACATTCTCATGGTCCGGATCCTGCCCGACAAGAAGTTCTCAAAGCAGCTTAACGAATGAAGACACAGGCGGAAGAAGCGAAAGAAACGCCTCAGCAAAATATAATCACTCAATCTGTTTCAACGATTACCTGTTATGCAAAAGTGAAGTTGCCAACAGCATTTTCTGTTACGCATTTAATTTCATACTGTACGTTGCATAGTTCTTTAATAATATGTCTAATAAATTAATATATAAACTGTATGATTAAAATACATTATTTGTATATTTATATAATTAATATATCAGTATAGGGCATTATTCCTGGCAGAAAGAAGTCTAGAGTATGGACAAGAGGTTTACATCTGTTTTGTGGACTATGAAAAGGCGTTTGACAGGGTAGATTGGAGGAAACTGATGACTGCACTGAGACGAAGAGGAATCGACTGGAAAGATAGGAGGCTTATGGGGAACCTCTATATGAACCAGAAAGTAAAGATAAGAATAGATGGAGAATGTTCAGAGGAAGGAGAAATTGGAAGGGGAGTGAGACAAGGATGTCCTCTATCACCACTCCTCTTTAACATATATATAGAGGAGCTAATACAGGAGGCAATGGAGGAGATAGAAGAAGGAGTAAAGGTAGGAGGAAGACTTATAAAAGCCTTAAGATTTGCTGACGATCAAGCAATGCTGGCGACGACACAGGAAGGGCTACAGAAGATGATGGACAAATTAAATCTGACCTCAAAGACATACAACATGAAAATCAACATTGGAAAGACAAAGAGTATGAGGATAAGCCGAGAGGAGGGGGAGGTAGCAGAGAAAATAAGAATCAACGGTGAGGAGGTGGAACAGGTTAAGAGCTTTTGTTACTTGGGAAGCATGACAACAACAGATGCAAGGTGTCAAAGCGATGTGAAACGAAGAATAGCACTGGGAAAGATGCATTCACGAAAAGAGGAGAATTGCTGAGAGGAGGGCTAAATAAAAGCCTAAAGAAAAGACTGGTCAAAGCACTGGTATGGAGTGTGGCACTGTATGGGTCAGAGACCTGGACCATCAGGAAAGAAGAGATTAAGAAATTAGAAGCTTTTGAGATGTGGATCTGGAGAAGGATGGAGAAGGTGAGCTGGACAGAGCATATAACGAATGACGAGGTGCTACAAATGGTTGACGAAAAACGATCGCTAATAACAACAATAAGAGAAAGACAGAAGAACTGGGTGGGGCACGTATTAAGAGGAGACTCCCTCCTGAAAGAAATCATAGAAGGGAGAATGGAAGGGAAAAGAGGGAGGGGAAGACCGAGGCAGATGATGCTGGGATGGATGGCCGACGGATACAGCGAATTAAAGGAAAAGGCACAGCACAGAGAAGAGTGGCGTCATTGGAAGTTGGAACCTGCCGAAGGGCAGAGAACTTAAAGAGAAGAGAGAAGAGGGCATTATTGTCCGCGGGGTTTTCATGGGGTTATTGTCCGGGGTTATTGTCCGGAGTCATTGTCCGGGGGTTATTGTCCGAGGGGTTATTGTCCGAGGGGTTATTGTCCTAGACGCCATGAAAATCGGTAGGACGCTGGGAAAGACCATTAGGAGGGGCCAGAAAACAATCTTGAACCACTTTACAAAATTTATCTCAGAGTCCGTGCACAGAGATGTCATTTCTATGCTCGAATCTACATTTAATTTGACAACCTGTAATGCGCCTGTCTGTGCAGCTTTCGTCAACTGCCTATGAGGAGGTTTAATCGTGAATAGTGACTAATACACTCCTTTTTAGCCCTGTTGTCAAAGCCTATATTCGGACGGAAAATTCCGCGATATCGAAGGATATTTTACTCCCCAGATTATATCAGGACCTACAAATGGAAATGTGATGTTGTGTCTATAAATAGGGTTTGCCGGGTCCTAAAAGTCAAAGATCAATTTCTATCATTGTAGAAAAATCGGAAGACCTTCATTCATTCATTCATTCATTCATTCATATCGAACATTTGTATAGCGCCCCTTCAAGGAAACTACTCAGAGGCGCTCCCGACTCCAGCACGGCCAAAAGAACAGTTTTAAGGTGAGTAAAGAACGTGGGAGAGAAGGTCCTAGGAACAAGGCGAAGCTCCAGAGGGAGGCCATTCCAGGTCGAGGGACCCCCTACCGAGAAAGCGCGATTCTGCATAGTGGAGGTTCGAGCAAAAGGGACAAGTAGGAGTCCCTGTTCAGATGAGGAAGGGATCGAGAGCCCCTAGCACTAAGGACAGGGCAGCAGAGCTCACGAAGATAGGCAGGAGCAAAACCCAGTATGCAGCGCCAGACTAGGGCAGCTGTTCTGTACGCAATCCGCTGCTCAGAGGGGAGCCAGTGGAGAACGTCGAGCATGTAGCCAGAGACATGGCCATATTTTGGTATGCGGCCAATAAGGCGGGCAGCAGAACGCATGATCCGATCCCGGCACCCCAGTCGAACAGCCGGGAGGCCAGCATAAAGTGAACAACAGTAATCAAGTCTGGTTGTGACAAAGGCATGGACAAGAGTGGAAGCAGCAGAAGCAGTGAGTGAGCGGGCGACAGTGCGAAGCTGACGCAATTGGTAGAAGCAGTCACGGCTAAGGAGGTTGATATGGGGAGCAAAGGAGAGCTCTCGGTCCAATGTGACGCCCAGGTCACGCACAACAGAGGAGAAGGTGAAAAGGGGAAAGGCGGCAGCGAGGGCAGCCATGTCTAGCTTAGCCAGTTGCTGGCGGGTGCCCAGCCAGATGAACTGGGTTTTGGCAGAGTTTAGCCGCAGCCGGTTAGACGACATCCAGGTCTCAAGGGCTCCCATGATCGAGCTCATAGCCCTAGTGGTCGCAATAGCGTCAGAGGCAGGGCAATGCATGTAGGCATGGATATCGTCTGCATACAGCTGGGCCAAGGCAGAATAGGAGGCGAGCAGTGAGGCAAGGTCAGAAGTGTATATAAGGTAGAGGAGAGGTCCCAAGACGGAGCCCTGAGGTAGCCCATAGGGGCGGGGACCCATGGGGACCTAGTTGACCCATGGACCACACATAGGGAGCGCTCCCCAAGGAAGGACTCCAACCAGCAAAGGAAGGCACCAGACAGACCAAAAGATATTTGTAACCGATCAAAAAGTAGCTCTCATGGTCCACAGTGTCGAATGCCGCGCTAACGTCAAAAAGCGACAGTAAAGTGAGTTGCGATCTGTCAATAGCTCCGTAGATGTCTGAGAGGAGGCGGAGCAGCAGGGTCTCGGTAGAATGGCCTTTACGAAACCCAGACTGGATCGTAGGCAGCAGGTTGTTGTTCTCGAGATATGACGTTAGCTGGCAGGCGACGATCTTTTCGATGACCTTGGAGATGAAGGAGACGTTGGCGATCGGTCGGAAGTTGTTAGGATCAGTTTTGTCAAGCCCCTCACGTTTGATGACAGGGACCAGGAGTGATCTTTTCTGAGTCGACGGCAGATCCCCTTCCAAGATGGATCGGTTGCAGAGCGTGGTGAGAAGAGGTAGCAGCATGTCCACGAACTCCTGTAGCAGGAACGTCGGGAGAGGGTCGAGCTCGCACGATTTCGGAGCGGCGGCGAGGATGATACGGTGTAGCTCAACAGGGGCGACTGCGGTCACAGCAGACAGGCTGCATGTCGTAGGTGGAAATGCCGGCGGAGGAGAGTCAGCGGTATCGTCCCGGATCTTTTGGACCTTAGCCGTGAACGAGGCTAGATAGGTTTCCGCCGTGAAGGATGGAGGATCAGGCGAACGATCAGCTCGTCCGCGGCCAAGGAGGGCGTTGAAAGTGGCCCATAACCGCTTGGGCTGCTCGGCATGAGCAGTGATCTTGGCCTCCCAATGCTCCCGCTCCCTGTCGCGGTAGCGCCTGTGCATTTCTCTGACAAATTTCGCCCACGTAGCGCGGTCCGCAGGTGACCTGGTGCGCCTGTACTGTCTCTCCAGCCGACGGGCCTCGCGACGCAAGGACCGACACTCAGCATCGAACCACGGAGTGAGTACACGGCGACGAACTCTAGCCGGGCGGGTAGGAAGGAACCTTTCGAAAACTTCGGCTATGGCGGTTTGGTAAGTTGCGAAGATCTCAGCAACCGGAAGATTGTCCAGGATTGATGGATCAGCAACAGCCGGTATTTCGAGTAGTGCTGAGCCGAACGCTCAATTTCAATGCCGAGTGCTTCAATTTCAAGGTCGTTTGACCTTTATTGCCAAATAATACTATCTAAGTATCTGTGCGGTAAAAACAGGTATCATGAGTCCAGGATAGGTTTGTCGGGTTGTAGAAACCCAGCAGAATTATCAATCTCGTATGACCATCGCATTACCAAAGGATTACCTTGTACTCAAGATAACTTAAAATGTTATGCCATAATAATGTTCAATGTGTCTATTTCATGGTTTTCGTGGTCGTTAAATAGAAAAAGGCTATACGCAGCATTGTACGATCATCAGATGACCTTGCAGTTCAAGATCAATGTATCTGCTATGGCTCACCTCTTCTTTCACATTAACTGCAACCGATAGAATTGATATTATGGTTTTTCTTTTGTGGAAGTATTAAAGCGCTGTCATAAAAGGAGATTAGTTATTTTACGTTGTGATTTACAATACAACACAATACAACTGTAGTTTGATAATGCCCGCCTTACAAAGTTCAGAAGTGCACAAAGAAGCCGAGCAACCACTGAGAGTCACAAATAGACTGAAAGATGTAAGTTTTCAGTTTAGAGCGAAAGACGGTCTCGCTAAGATAGTTGCGAACATGATGAGGTAGAGAGTTCCAGATGGAGGGACCGGCAACTGTGAACGAGAACCGGCCAAAGACAAGACGTGTACCAGGAACAACATACTTTCCAGAAGATGCTGATCGAAGAGAGGAGCGACCTTTAGCAGAGTTGCAAGGTGCGACCATAGAAGACAAGTAAGAAGGGAGATGATCTGTGCATGCTCTGTACATGAGGAGTGCCAGCTTGAAGCGGATACGCTCACAGACAGCCAGTGTAGAGAACGAAGAGCAGGTATGACATGATCTTGGTAAAAGAGTCAAAGTCACAGTCTTGGAGCCTGATGCAGCATTCTGGTTAGAGGAAGCAGTGTGCACTCAGGGAGACCATAGAGTATTGAGTTGCAGTAGTCAAGTCACGTCAGAATAAGACAGTGTATCAGTGTTTTCAGTGATGCTGAGTCAAGAGTAGAGCGATGCTGTCTGATTCTCTTCAGATGAAACAAGCGCGTCCGAGAGATGGCAGCTATTTGAGGTTTGAGGGAAAGTGTTGAGTCAAGGATGATTCCAAGATCCCGAACAGTAGATGATGGAGAGAGTAGAGAGGAGGGAGTAGAGAGTGAGAGTTCAGTACACTGTAGTGCTTAGAGGATCGGTCAAACTACTGCATGAGCTTAGAGGAACGGTCATTTACAGATAACAGGCACAGCAAACTTTCACGATAATCGACTTACCGTACTTAGAATGCCAAGATCATTTGTAACCCTACAGACCAGTTGACCTGTTGCTTGAAATTACAGGTCGCTGAATGTAATTATTGAAGAGTGTCTTCCGGATTCCTTATATCCCCAAACAGTAGACTAGACACCGGGGGTAATTCCGAGACCTATGGCTGTGGCGATATAAAATGATCACTTTGAGATTCACAGTACGTGACATCCCTAAAGTCCCTGTGGTAAAAGTTCTCCTCTGCGACATCCGTAACGTGATCCGTGGATACAATTATTGCACAGGGTCAAACAAGGTTTTTGGAATATATTGTAGTCTCAAAACCTTGTATGGGCACTGAGATCAATGCACGTACCTCATGCATACAAGCCTACATATAATACAGGCATGTTCAGTAGATTCAGTAGATTCATACATAAACACTTGTACAATTACATTCATACATAATTGCGCATGCATTCGTGAATAAATTTGCAGAGTAAGGGGCGCCGAAACGGAGGCTGTTATGTTGTTTGGAACATCTGAGTTGGTAGGTGACCGGCAACCCTCTGTCGGATGGCTTGCCGACTGCTAGCCTGAGCTAGGGGGCGACTCTATCGATTGCAGTCGATCAGCAGTTGAACGAAGACTCGACTCGTTATTTGCACAAATATTTATTTTACTACATAGGGGAGACCGGGGCATAATGGGATACTTAAGGCATTTTGAAATTTACGCCATATAGTTAATAAAAATTCAGGGTTTTCTTGCACTCAGACTGTGCCAGCAGACCTAATGTACAGCATAGATTAGATTAATATACTTAAGCATCACCCAGACTGACGATAACGCTATCCTACTATTGTGTCCCAACTCCCAAATCCCGTTATGCCCCACCACATGGCGTAAAATGGGATATACTTTTTCCATTATGCCCCATGATATGCATCATCTAAAAGAGGTCAGACTTCCCATTTTTCATAAAACGTGCTCCGAGCTGTTGCTTGCAGAGGCCACACACATGTTTGATTTTATTAGTTTACACCAGCACAACTGTTGTGTGCCCACTTCAAACACATCTGACATCTGATCCATCCTTCATCAGAGAATGCCTCACAAAAGTAAAGACACTCATTTGTATCATCGTCATCTGCAAGATTGTTGCAGTTCGGTATCTTTTGCCTTTCTTGGGACATTGTCGCTTCTCTACTTGCTGCAAGTTACCCAAGTCTTCCACTTTGTACTTCATCAATGGCGCCTGCCATAGCAGAGCAATCCATTTCCATTTTTGTCTGAACGAAGTAGCAGTCTTTCTTTTTTCTATATCCAAATCATATGAAATTTGGGGGAAACTATCACTTGGCCTATTAGGCTATATGAGTCACTCTTCTA
>JACEVL010000622.1:372067-415896 GCA_020284085.1 Aporrectodea caliginosa
GAGGAGGAGGAGGAAGAGGAGGAGGAGGAAGAGGAGGAGGAGGAGGAAGAGGAGGAGGAGGAAGAGGAGGAGGAGGCAGAGGAGGAGGAGGAGGAAGAGGAAGAGGAGGAGGAGGAAGAGGAGGAGGAGGAGGAGGTGGCTGAAACCCGTACTCTCCATGGGCGCCCGCACATAGGGGCAAGAGGGGCACTTGCCCCCCTGGAAACTTGACACCTATTTTTTGCTAGGCCATGTCATGTCATAGGTCAGTGTTGCCAACTCAGAGCACGTGGGTACCCGCTACCTCTCTAAGGACCTGCCTACTCCTCCTCAGGCAGAGGGAGGCGCTCCCAATCCCTGGTTTTTCGGCCAAATACAATAGGTGTTCTTTGTCTATTTTAGAGAATGCCTTCAAGTACTACACTCAGGAGGAAACGGTTACCTCGCACCAGGAATTCCGTCTTATTCTGTCGACCGTCGACAGGCAGCACGTAATATTCGACGTTAAAGCATGCAGCGATGTTTGGATCGCTATGTCGTCAGTTCCTGTAATTATTATTCCAAACATCTAATCTTGCCGTAAACGTGACTTGGTTCAGTTCTTTCATTTTATTATTTTAAGTACAGCCATAGTAATCATCATCGTAATCATCATCGTAAGCAGCATTTCATATGATACCAAGATGGATTGAAAGACAGTAAAGTTCGGTTGGAAAGCTAGCTATTGTATTGTATTTGAACACTTGTTATAGCGCCCCTACCAGATTTCCCATTCAGAGGCGCTTCCGCCGACTACTGCGCGAACGCCGAATCGGAGTTTCACGCCGAAGCGCATGAGCAATTGCGAGTGAAGCGACTTGCCCAGGGTCCTACGCGGCGACTTTGAGGTGGATTCGAACCCGCAACCCTCCAGCTATGCTAACTAGCTATTCATCGTATAAGCTAAATTTAATATAGCTCCACTTTTTCTAGATAAGCCTTGAATTATCGACGTACCTTGCTTCAGATACCCTGAAAATGTTTTTATGATACTTCAAATGGTGGTCGCACTCCGACTGACTGACATAAGCAGAAGTGCTATGAACTTCTTTTGGCTTGACCACAGCGATAAAGCTAACAACACGCTTGAGCGAAGCTTGCGCGCATACGGCTCATATTCCGCTCTGTCTGTCTGTTTCTCTCTCTCTCTCTCTCTGTCCTTCATCTGTCTCTCATTCTCTCAAACTCCTATGTAATTTCAAGATTCTTACCTAAAGACTACAAATACTTCAATCCGCACATGCAAACATATAATGCACACATGTATACATACGCGATCACGTGCTTATAATAATTATACAAAAATACATAGCGTATATACATGCATGCATATATATATATATATATATATCTCTCTCTCTCTTCAACCGTCCTCGATACGAGGGTTGGTCGCATTGTAGACGATTCTTCTCCATCCTCTCCTGTCCTCGGTTTCACGCGCAGCAACCTTTCCGTTGATAATTCCAACCATTCGCCCACATTGTCCATCCATCTCTTCCTTGGTTTCCCTCTTGCTCTTGCTCCCGGTACCGTTCCTTGCATAATTTCTTTCTCTAGGCATTCACCTTGTTTCCTCATTATATGCCCAAAGTAAGACATCTTTCTTCTTTTTATTGATTCCAGTAAATTCCTTTCCACTCCTGCCGTCTCTAACACCCATTCATTTGTTTTTTTTCTCTATCCATGATATACCCAGTATTTTTCGTATGCATTTCATTTCAAATGCTTTTATTCTCTCCTCATCCCTCTTTTTGATTGTCCAACTCTCGCAACCATACATCATCACTGGCCATATAAGTGTCCTCATTAATTTAATCTTTGTGTTAATTTTTATGTTATGGCTTTTCCACAGTTTCATCAGATCTACTCCTATTCCAAGTCCTCTTGCAGTTCTTATTCTTATCTCCCTGCTGCAATCCACGTCTTCTGTTATGAATGATCCTAAGTACACGAAGGTTTCCACTTGTTCTATCATACTGTCTTGTACTTTGATGTTGCATTGATTCCCATTTAGTGCCATACACTTTGTTTTACCTATGTTGATCTCTAAGCCCTTTTTTCGCCCTTCCCTGTCCAATCGAGTCACCAGATCCTGTAGTTCCATTTCTGTGCTTGCTATATAATATATATATAGACATATTATATAATATATATATAGACATATTATATAATATATATAGACATATATATATATATTTCTGTGCTTGCGCTATAATATGCATATATAGACATACATATATGCAGAAATTCGTAGATAAATACGTACATGCGAAACACATACGTTCATATATTTCATGCACACCAACGCACATACCTAGTTTTTACCTACATCCATACATGCACATATACATGCATAAAATCGAACATGTACATATACAATTATACAATGCATAAATTCGAAGAGCAATTTCACATAAGCGAGATTCAAACTCTGGATATAGAGGCAAAAGGCCCCAAATTCAATCAACAATTCCTCACTGTAGGCCTAAGCAATACATGTCTCTTTCGCGTGGTTAAGTAGAAGTAGAGCCATTATATTAATATGCCAAGCGAAAGATTGAGGCGTGATTATTTGCATTTTATTTCATTTTACTTAATTAGGCTACTTAATTAAGTCAATGTCATTTCTAACGAATAACAATCGAACACGCTGAGAAAGTTTGACTTCCTTGAGGTCCCAACTAGGGGGTCTGCGGGTATACCCGTACCCGCGGATTTACCCGTACCCGACCCCGTACCCGCGGGTCGGGTACGGGTATGGGGCAGACATTTTACGGGTCGGGTCGGGTACGGGTAGGAGCGTTACGGGTACGGGTATACCCGGTTTTACCCGTACCGAACTGAAGTTTTGGGGTTACATGTAATGGTGAGTCAGACTTACTATAGCTGGCGGTACTTAACGTCACATCTGTACCCTTTTGTAATCGGGCGTGGAAGTTTGACGATAATATTGTTAATTCTGAGTTTTTCTGTTATCAAATTATGGTGGATGACATAGCTGCATCAGGTGTTACTATAACCTTCTTATATTACACCAATATTGGTAAATCGTTTCATTTTGGGCCATAAATCGGAAAAGCCATACTCCGAACATTAAGAAATTCATTTGGGCAGCACGATTATCCATGAATTAGGTTCACTGTCATCATCATGATTCTCTCATTGTGATTATGTTTAAGATTATTTTATTATTATTATTATTATTACTATTATTATTGTGATTATTATTATTATTATTATTATTATTATTATTATTATTATTATTATTATTATTATTATTATTAGGCCTATTATAAATATTAATATGTTTCTTTAACTGTCAGATTAAGAAATAACAATAATAATAATTTCCTCATTATTATTATTATTATTATTATTATTATTATTATTATTATTATTATTAATTATTATTATTACTGTGATCGATCACCATCATACTATTATTATTACTGCTATGTATACATGCTTTGTGAGAGTATTGGACTGTTAGGGGCTCGGATTATGGGAATGCCTATTAATTATGTGTACTTGTACGGGTACGGGTATACCCGCGGGTACGGGTCGGGTTGGGTAGTAATTTTGACTACGGGTCGGGTACGGGTACGGGTAGCGGTCCTGTGCTACGGGTACGGGTCGGGTAGCAAAAATGCTCTACCCGCAGACCTCTAGTCCCAACGCAGTAACTGTCTAATCAGAGAAGGCTTGAACTTGTGGTCCGCGTCTATAAATTTTGAAAGCGCTATAACCAATTGGCTACCGTGTCATACACGCCTTGTCTTAATTTTTTTAAACAGTAAACCAATCGCTGCCACCTGAACTATGTAGACATTTGCCTTACATATTTAAACTCGCAACACATTGAGAGACCGTGCAAGAAATATCAACTTCACGTCGACATTCATTCTTTCACACTACATTATTTTGTAGTCAGAACCTGGCAGACTTGTATACGAGACATAAAACTCGAGACCGAGACCGAGACCGAGACAGTGGGGTCCGAGACCGAGACCGAGACAGTGACGTTCGAGACCGAGACCGAGACGAGACACCAGGTCGAGACAGTTCGAGACAGTTCAAAACGAGTGAAATGCAGTGCAAAACGAGTGAAATGCACAAGTCCCGAAACAATTTTTCTCAACTTTTGAAGTCTAATACAAGGTCAAGTCACTGAAATCAGCCGATCACCTGAATTGTATAAACTATAAAGAAATTAAATATTTCAGCCATTCTGAAATCTTCTAAATGATTCTAAAATTTAAACCAACAAAATTCTATATAGTCCTATAGCGATTTAGCCATAGGCCTAAGTCACATAACTCACTTTGATAGACTAGATGATGTTCCAAGCGTTTCGCTAATGTTGGCTTTGCACAAACGACGAACGGCATGCCATTTATTTTGTTTTTCATTGATTTCAAACTGCGTGAATGCAAATTTCACGATTTCAGGTTCTTTATGAGACATTTTAAGATACTTGGAGATTTTGGACTGAAAGTGCAAACTTAAGACTGCTTTTTCAATACTCTTAAATCTTAATAGCAGAAACACCGGTTTTTTAAAACTTCCTGTATGTTTGGCACTTCCGATTAACTAGTTGTCCGTTCGGCACAAGACAATTTTATAGCGCAATACTGTACGAAGTTCCGAGCAAAATACAGTTTGTACGAGAACTTTGGAGACCGCTTCTACAAGAGAACAGGACTTTCGCTTCGAGACAGTTTCCAAAAAGACAAGACTTTCGCTTCGAGACAGTTTCCAAAAGTCGAGAAATGATCTCGAGACCGAGACCGAGACCGAGACAGTGGGGTCCGAGACCGAGACCGAGACCGAGACATCAAAAATCCTGTCTCGAGACCGAGACAGTGTCTCGAGACAATACAACTCTCGAACCTGGTATAATATCAGTGGTATATAATTATGCACCTGTTTGTTTTTAAAGTCTTTTTAAGAATCGCACCATTTTATGTGTTAAGCCTACATTATTATCCATGATAGTAGCTCTGAGTATGTAAGCAGCAGCTAAAGAACGTTCATCGCTATTAATATTTTATTATCTGATAGTAAGAATGCGCAAGTGCTTATAACTTCAAGTTAAGAGAAGTTGTTGTAAACTACGGGTTTCCTTACCGGAAGGATAAGTAACATTGTCTAGTCTGGCGGTATCATTGTGAACTGCAAACAACCAGACAAAATAATGACCACACTGTTGTCATCAGTTTCAATTGCTGTCGGCATGTGATATATTAATATATCAATACCAATTGTAAAGACCAACGCTATTACTTTAACAGTACCAATAGGTCTATTGCATATCTACCGTAGCCTGCTCCGCTTTCTCCGATCCATTGGATTTCAACTGTGCGTCTGCAATGGATTACAATTATTGCTTGTGATTTCACTCGAGGCGCAAATAGACTGGTGTTTCAACATTTTATAATGGCGCACATAGAAGTCACTAGCGTCCAGTAGATTATATAATGATGCCCCTGTAGTATCATTACTATCAATAAGTCAAAACCGCGATAATAAGGGTAGGTTTATCAAAACCAGTATCAGTATCATGCATATCACATTTAAAGTTTCTGCACTTCAGCCGTGATTCCAAATAAACAACCGAAAGTTAGCCATTTCCACCATTATCAATATGTCCAGACTCCAGAAACACCCAGCACTAATGCTAATTAATTAGGAATTCTAATAATTATCAATAAGTCTACCGATACTAATACTAATACCATTAAGCAGCACTATTAGCAATAGGCCTACCAATACCGATAGGTCTGTTCATACTATTAAGAATCCTAAAATCATTTGAAATATTAATATCCAATAGGTGTAAGTGTACCTTTAGCTCTACTAGTACCAGTAACCTATGCCATTACCTATATCGGTCTCAATGCTTATCCCAGTACCAATATGAAGAAACTAATTATGAGGACTTCTACAGCGTAGTTGTCATAATGCATAAGGCAAAGGTCCATGATCCTATCCAGAAGCATGGTCGAAATCTTCTAATATCAATGCTAATGCCAATTACCAACGGCAAACCTAATAATTATCAATAGGCTTACAAATCCAAGTTCCGTATAATCTGCTCTTTACAGACTTTTTGATTACGATACTATCGCTGTTGGAATTCCTATGTATCGATGCACGGATAGGAACGTGTCGATGAATCCCGATCATCATTCATCATCAACTGTGTATGTCCTACCCAGCATGACTCTGCTTAGCAGTCCTTACTAGTTTTACAGTGAGCACTACGACATTGAGTTCTATTATTTCCCAAGTCTTAATTACATTGCACGCATTTCTGAGAAACGAAAAATTCTATCACATACTTTTCTTCGACGGTTTCAGAACGACTTTGTCGCGGAAGGCGCAAGTAGTATTAATGTTTTGTGTTTTCTTATATGTGCCAACTGTGTCAATGGCGCGGCACTCAATCAACTTTGTGCCGACATCTTCCTCTCTTAACGCATACGTGCACGGATATCCTTCGACTTTCACATAGTTATCGATCAGCAGAGTGAACGTCATTTCTTCGAGTATAACTTTGGGTTCGAAGTAGCAAGAGATTTCATCTCCAAATCTCATGATTTCGTTGTCCCGGCAAAATTTGCCATTGCACAGCATATCGATACCGACAATCTGGTCTAAAAGTAAGTTATCAGGGAAATATTTACAATATTTAGCCAAATTCTAACATTCATTAACGTGGAACATCGGTCATAGGCCCTAATTATCACTGGTTAACGGTCACACCTAAGGATAGCATTATTTTACGTTCCGTTTTGGTATATTTGTCAGCTTTTGCCGATTCCAGATTCGATACGATTACTCAGCAATATTCATTTTTCTTTGGTTTAAAAGTAATAATTTAGTAATTTGTACAATTTTATGTGTCCACCATTTTGTTGACGTCGACTCATAATTTTATTAGTTTACACGGATTTCAATGATAAAGATTATCGCAGAAGGTCACTGAAACAGGTTACTATTTTTAATATAATGAAAAAAGAAATTGTTTCGGTCAAAAATATTGGTTCTCGTGGTCCAAAGATGCACCCATTCCGATTAATCGGTCTGGGGCAAAATCCGGCGAAAACCGATTTACGGATTAAGATTCGGCCCATCCATAGTCACACGGCATCAATCTGAGATAATAGAAGAAAGTCCCAAGGATGAGCGCCTATAATTATCCTGGTATGCAGTCCATGAAGGCGTTAAGCTTGAGTTAAACTGAGACTGGGTTTTGTGTGTTGGTGCAGCGAAGGCGTTTCTGATGAATGTGTCAGTCTCTTAGAACATGTCGAAGTTTTGTCTCCGTCAGTGGATGGTTTATGGTTGTTTCTGAACTGACATCATGTTGCCTCTGTCAGACTTGTTGGTTTTTGGTCGCCATCTTGGCTGACGTGTTGGTTCCACGTCTGCTAGTTATATTTTCACTTAAACATTGAATTAAACGAACTATTTAAAAAATCGTTGTCAAAAAACTTTGTCATAAAGCAGCCATCAACAGTATAATTTTATTATTTTTAATTTGATATTCATTATAGTAATATAACGTGAAGAATATCGTGCATTTCTATAGCTCCATATCTTATATATACAGGGTGGGCCAGCATAAATGCACCGACTTTGCATGCATATAACTCAGACAATTTTTTTAAGTTATTTATACTTAATGCGTGAAATTAAAGATATTTCATTCTAGTATTAAGATTGAAACACATTTGTTATTGTAGCTTTAGCCTACATGATGTAGATCGTGACATAACAACAGTCATAGTTTTTGCAGTAACTAGCTAATAAAATAAATTCATGGCAATTTTTACAGTAACTGCACACAAAAAATTAAACGATATAGCCAGAAATTTGTACTGTACAGCAAAATTAATGATTAATTAGGAGATAGTCTGTTGCAGTCTTTTCTAAGCAAATGAATATTCAATACGTCTACCACGTGCTGCAACAGGGACACACGAGCAATGTTAACGGGTGTGCGCGCTGTGCGTACCGATTCGCGTGGTTTACGACGCGAAGTTCCTGTTTCATCAATTTTCCGTATCAGACGATTCAACGTATTTTTATTTTATCCTCTGTTAGGAAACTCTTTAATAATTTGAAACGCATCAAATCCCTTATCAGTTAGCAAAATTCAGATCAAAACTTGATCATCGTCTGTCAACGGCGCCATATTTCGTCACTAATAACAACAAAATATGGTACCTAGCGCTGTTCCAAAGATTTCCTTAAAATTTGAAATAGTACCAGTTCGACTTTTTCAAGGCTAATACTTAGTGAAATATCTTTAATTTCACGTATCAGGCATAAATAACTTATAAACATTGGCGGAGTTATGTGCATGCTGGCCCACCCTGTATAAATCTAAAAGTTTGTCTTTACGTAACCCGGCAAAAGGCTCGCCAACGTAATGCGCTGGCGTTATGAAATTTAAAAAAAACCGTCTCATAAGAATTTGTAGGTAAACGCAACTATTTTTAGCCCGCTATTTACTTTAACCCTAGGGCTATCAAGTTTTTTGTGACATCGGCTACCAAGGGGGTGGTTAACACCCCCCACTGGATTTCGTGTTTGGTTTCACATATCATAACTTGTATATAGCAATGGATCCAGCATTCATTTCTGCACAGAATGGTATATTCAGTTGTACAATATGTGAATGCACCTCGAAATTACATCACTTTTAACAACGGAACCCATTACTTAGCAATATTTTATATTGTTGCGTACATTTTGTACTTTTTGAATAAACAAATATAAGATTATGTGTGTTTTGAAACTAATCTATGTATAAAAGATACACACAATCATCCCTACACATGTTTATATAGTATAAATGTACATCCATACATATAACCATACATATATATATCGGTTTACATTGTAATGCTGCATTCAGCCATTTTCACACAGATTACGCGTATTATTATTTATTTTGATCACTTTCGGTATTCAAAAGACAAAGATGCAGGCATGCAAATGAAGCCCTACATTCCCCCTAAACAATGGTATCTTTGTTTCTCTTCCAGGAAGACAAATTAATACGCTACAGACAAAAAACTAAGGGGGGAGTGCTTCCATTCAGCCATTTTTCACGCATATTACGCGTTTATTATTTATTTTGATCACTTCCGGTTTTCATAAGACAAAGATGTAGGTATGGAAATGAATCCCTGCATTCCCTCTAAGGAATGGTATAATTGTTTATCTTCTAGGAAGAATAGTCAATAAGCTATAGTCGAAAAGCTAAGGGGGTGGTATCCACCCCTGGTGCCTCGGGTATATCAGGTATAACTTTTGAATGGCGTGGGCTACCACCATGATGTTTACCTCAAAATGTGCGCCAGTGAATCTGCTACAGCTACCTAAAATGCAAAAATTATATTCCATATGGAAAAAAAACTTATGCATAAAAACGTAGGGGTGGTAACCACCCCCCCCTTGGTAGCCCGAGGGTTAAATGCCGATATATGGACATTTTAAATTTCGAAATGGTCAAATTCAACGAGGTAATATCAATAGGGCCTAACGGCGGCCATTCGTCTGACGTCAAGCGGGTGTAAATATGCAAATCTGGTACATTCGTCATAAAACCACGACTTTGCCTCGAAATATTTTGAGCGCTAATAGAACACTAAAAGCTCGAGAATAAGAGACCGAGATCAACGAGGTCATTGAAGAACTAGTCTAGGAGCAAACAAATGGAAAATCCCGTGCAAGAAGCAACTCATGGCTGAGATATGGTCATTTTTCTCTAATTTTTGCAAGATTTCGTTGTTATGACCTTGAAATGACCTTCAGACCAAAAATCCAGCTTGGCAACAGCGATTTTCGTAATCAGCAGGGTCGAATTAGTGTAAAAAAGTATGTTGCCAAAAATGAACATGACTTGCCGCTTGCATCGCTTTTTTGAGGACTTTTCAACTCTGCGCTCCTAGACTAAACGGCCGAGCTTCGTCTATTATACTTAGCCGGGAGCAAATAATACGCCTATATATAAGGTAGAGATAACCCGTGCGGTACACGGGCAAAGCAGCTAAATATAGTTTCCATTAAGACATATGGACATTTTTAATATTTGAAGCCCGTCAGCAAATATAGTAAAATAAGTAAGTAGCCTTGATTTGCAGCCGTAACAACGCCTGGGGAAACTATTTTAAAAAAATGCTATTTTAACATAATTATTATAGGCTACATATGTTATTATTCAAGATAGCCACTGATTACCTGAAATGACAATAATATTTTGCTCCATGACGTTATTGCGATGGTCATTGTAGATTCGGAGCTGTACCAGCATTCTGCCGGCATCATTCACATCCAACGTATGATACCAGCTGTGAATGGGAGATTGAAATGAATTAGCCCTTCCAGCAAAGCTGACGCTGAGCGTGATCTTCTCTTCAAGTATGCTGCCATCCACGTAGATTGAGATTTTAGCTCCAACTTTCATGACTCCGTTTTCCAAGCAAGGCATGTAATTGCACAGAATATTGTAATCACCAAGGTTGCCTGAAAGTAAGTTTGCAGGAATTATTTTGAATGTTTAGCAAATTTGTGATCGCTAATGTCGCGGAACTTCGGTCAGAGTCGTCATCGGTAAACGGATACCGGTCATCGGTCATCCGTGTCCAGAGCCGTAGCAAGCTATAACTGCGCCCTGTGCCAAGCGTAAATCCAGCGCCCCACCCCTCAAAGATCAAGTTAACCAATAACGACCAAATTTGTTATCTCGAATAGGGATAACAAATTAGATGCGTTGTCTTTTAAAAAAAATAGAAACGAAGTTTCTGTGCTTCTATTAACATTCCAGTTTAGTCACTTCAGATTTATTTCGCTGTTCAAGCGACTTTGAGGACAGGGAGGTTCTGGAAAGTTCAATGAGGAAAGGATTCGACTTATCTCAGGTTCGATACCCTACCGTAAGCCATGGGTGTCCCATCGTGTAATCAACACTGGGTTTATGAAGCAGGCGTGCGCCCCTACGGGACCTCGCCCATACGGTGACTTGCATAGCGCCACTAGCCGCTATGTCTTTGAACTCTTCAGATACTAGGTCGAGCTTAGAGCCTACGACGGTCTTTGGTGGCGACAGGATAGTGTCCTCTCTGATTGGGGGCTCCTCGTCCCAAAATCAGTACTTTCATTATCGGTCTTGGATTCACTTCCTCAATAAGAACTTCTGCCTGTTCTTCTTGCCGCCGTATAACTTTCTGGATTAAATAATCTAGCTCTGCATTAGCTCGCACTGACAACTCAACATCCGCCATCTCGCAGGTTGCGATTATAGTTAAATTAAAAGAAATTCACAGGAGATACCGAATAGCGGTTTCCACATCCAATAGCGCGAAAATTATATTTATCAGTCCGTTTGATTAAGTTCTAAGCTGTCTTTTCCAAAATTACAGTTTCATCTGGATCGAATTAGCTAACGTCCAATAAATAGCAATGCATTTTTTCAGTAAGCAGAGACGTTACATGCAAAATCATCTAAGAGCCCATTCTCAGTGCCTCGCTTCGCTTTATAGGCTAATCCACGTGCCTAAAGAACCGCGTTCTTTCGCTCGCTCTTCCATCAATCACAACCCAGTATCGCAATCGCCCTTTTGCCCGCGTAAATTTCCACCAATCACGGCAGTTCGCTCTATTTGGCTTCTACGCCCATTTCGGTCTATGCCAGATATTTTAAATTCGTATAATTTAATTTTATTACATATATTTAATTTCTAATGTATATTTCATATTTCAAGATCAATTAGTAATTAAATCGTTCCGCCTCAAAATTTGCGCCCCCTCTTGAGTTGCGCTCTGTGCCGTGGCACCGCTGGCACATGCCTCGCTACGGCCCTGTCCGTGTCAAATAACAGAGGACAACTTTTTGTGACGGCCTCTTGGCCCGAGTGTAAGGAATGCTCGCCAGGTAAGGCCCTTGCGGTCTGAAAAGACGCAGTGTTTAACAAATAGGCTAGTCTTTATTCAAATCAAATGTATAAGCTGGTCTAGGCTCTTAGCAGAGAAACGCCATTTATTATAGAAATGTCTGCTGGCGTAGGCCTAAACTCCATTTGACATAGGCCTACAATCCAGAAATCCACGATGGATTCCGTGCTATTAAATCTAAAAGAAATAATGTCTGTAGAAATAATGCCTATAGTTCGTACGAATGACTGTCGCTTAGGTTACCCAGTCCTTCAGGGCGATCAGAGAACTAGCGACGTTTTCCTGACGATTTCACGCTCTGTACGACGACGAGAACTTTACCACGGTGACGACAAGTCTGTATAACCGCAACGACGACAGCGACGTACGTATTTCAGACGTATTCTTCTGATCGTTTTCGACGATAAAGATTTCTCAACTGTCCGACGATTTACTATCGACGATTCGGCAACTGTCCGACTGACGATTCAACGACGATCCAGCAACAACTATACGACGACCAGAGCTGACTGTTTGACGACGACTGCTGACTGTTCTGTACTACATTGCGCGTATGTCCTCCACTGCACTGTTCGTCGATGAAAAGCCTCTTTGTATTCCGTTCTCTATCTTTTATAGTTTCCTCGATCAATGACGTCACAGCGGGACAGTCCGACGGAACAAGCCAGGACAATGGGACCAGGTCACGTGATTGGCAGGACAAGCTATGGGTCGTGGACAAGCCAAAAACGGGACAAGGCAATGCAGTGAGACAAGTCAAATTGGACAAGGCAGGGCAGTGGGACAAGCCAAATGCGACAAGGCAGGGCAGTGGGACAAGCCAAATGGGACAAGACAGAGCACGTAACAGATATGGGACCAGCCAGAGAAATACAGGACTAGTTGTGCTACCTAGCGTTGGTCAGAGTTACTTTCGTGGTTTCCCTCGGAACATCTTTCTTTTTGTTCTACCCAGCGTCGTTCATAGTTACTTACGCGGTTCTCCCGCGTAATATTTTTCTCTGCGTACCTAAAGTCGGTCATACTTACTCCCGCGGTTTCCCCGCGGAATCTATTTCTACTTGTGAGACTAATCGTAATATCCTTAATTTCTCTATTCGCGGTTTCCCAGCGGATTCTTTACTTGCGGAACTTACCACATATCTCTCTGTTCGGGCAACTACCCGACAGATCTGACCGTCGTTCGTTCAGGTGTGTGAGAGACAGTGATATTCCCTAACAGGGAAGTAAATACACAGGTCTGTGAGAAACAAAAAGGTAACGTTAGTAACACTTACCCCTTGTTCCGGCAACGGAATCGAGTCCGAGGATTCAGAAACGAATCAAGTGAGCCCTTGCGCTCCCGGGCATAACCGTAACGTTCGCTATCTGATTCAGAGAGTCTGATTCAAGGGATACCTGAGGCGGAGTAAGGGCCCACTCTGTTGGCAGGTCTCGAATCAGGCTGAGTCGGATAGCGTGAAGAAAGTTTGTTTAAGACTTAAGCCGGAGAAGGGTATACTCGCGAGACACCGCGAGTCAACGCCCTAGGTGCCCAGTCCGAAACCCCAAGTGGGAAGTTTAACGCAGACCAAGAGAGTTACCGATACATGAAAGTCTGGGTAGTCGGATATCCAGTTCAAAGTAAGATTATCGCAGACCAAGAAAGTGATCGATACGTGTACGTTCGGGTAGGCGGGTAGATACATATGTGCTGGTAACAGCACACAGCTCTGAGAACTGACTGAAGTGAGAGGTTGGACCCCTCGTGCGTAGGTTGGAACGAAGTTCTGTGTGTAGATAGTGAAGGTTATAGAGAGAGGACCTTTACTATCAGAGTCCGTAGATACCCTACCAGTGTATTTTTCTTTTGAATCAGAATATATCTATGTGTTGGTCGGTCTTTGCCTTCACAGAGTCCGTGAGATCCTACCGGTGTCCTTTTTTATTTCGAAGCAGAATGTATCACTGTGTTGAGCGTTCTTTGCCAACACAGAGACGGGTAAGGGAACTACTCCGTCAATTGTGGTGCATGACAATATACGTGTGAAGCCGCATGCCAAACACGGAAATGTACCGAGAGACCCATGACGGTAGGAAGACGCGTTGCCTTATGGACAAGTGTCTAGGACGAGTTGACGTAGAGAGTTGTTCGAAGTATTGTCTAGGGCCTCTAGGCCCACAAGAGCTTTGCCATCAATACTGTCTAGGATGACAGGACGTAGTATCTTGGGCGAAATGACGTAGAGATTTGTCATAAGTATTCCTGGTCTCCAGAACTTGGAGAACGTCTAGTGTCTTTTATTATTGGCGAGAGTTCAGGAGTCACGAGATGTAGAATGGTAAGTCAAAGTTCAGATCAGGTGGAGAGGAAGAGGAATCCCGTAGCTAAGAAGGTAAACAAAAAGAGAAAGACTCGTGCTAGTAAAAGAACGAACCCTGTTCTGAGAGACTGCCATCCTCAGGACGTTGCCCATTCGAAGACCGTGGAAGAAGCAGAGTCAAGCCCCGAGACGAAGCTATCCAGTGTTACCTCTCTTAGAGAAGCGGCCCATCTTAAACCTCCCCTGAAAGAAACGGGAGAGAGACGAGAGAGAGAGAGAGAGAGAGAGAGAGAGAGAGAGAGAGAGAGAGAGAGAGAGAGAGAGAGAGAGAGAGAGCGAGAGAGAGAGCAGCCATTTACATTGAAGTAGACAAGTCAGTGAGTGACTCGGGCGTAGTCCATCGGCAAATGTAAAATAGAAATTTTTGGGTATAATCTTGGCAACTGTTTTTTTACATCTACATACCTCACTGGCCATGAAAAATGATGTTGCCAATTTTTTCTGAGTGGTCCGGGGTAGTTTTAAATAGATGCAAAACTTGTGTGTCACAATATAGTCTCCCCCGAAACAGTCTCCTCTTGGCGGAAATAATGACTCCCCGGAGACTCTGTAACAGAACAAAGTCTCCCCCATTGAACTTGAATCTCTCCATCTACGATACAAAGTCTCCCCCTACTAAAATCGCCTCCTTCATTTTCGGTTGCTTTTCTATATTACATAACATAACATAACACATAATTTTAAATATGATTTAATATGTGCATTTGTCTGAAAAACGCATAGAAATTTTAATCGTAATTAGTGGTTTGTTCTTCTAAAAACTATGCCAAATAGCAACTTAAAATAGTAATAATAATAAGTTGGCAACTGTTTTTTTACATATAAATACCTCACTGATCATTCATTCATTCGTTCATTCATTCGGGAATTTATATAGCGCCCCTTCAAGGAAACTACTCACAGGCGCTCCCGCCATATTGACCGCCATTTTGGTTTCCTGGCAGAGCTATATATGTGTCTTTAGTTCAATCGCATTCCTTGTCCCCGAATATGTTAATTGTGACACTAAAATCATGTTTCCATCACATAAATGACTTAACTAATAGCCATTTGAAGATACTGGCCGCCATTTTGCTCGCCATCTTGTTTTCCCATGCAACTGCTACAAATCAAGTTTGCTATCCGCGATTTTCGTTTTCAGCAGGGTCAAATTAGTCTAGAAACACCGGGTAGCAAATTGTTACATGACTTGCTTCTAACAATGTCATTTTGAAAAAGCCTATATAGTCTAATATTCAGTACAACGCAAGCCATTTCATCTCCGTAAATTGTCCAAAAATATGCACTCGGGACCAAATTTAAAAACTGGTAACATGGTTTTTTGGATGCACAACACTCTTCTGAACATTTTAAATGCATTTGCCAAGATCAAACTCAAAATTATGACAAGCTCTAAATTCTTTACATTTGCCGATGGACTAGCGGCTCCAGACGGATAGTGGGCTGGAGCCGACGCCGTCCCGCGAGCAGAGAGGTAGCGTACGGGGCGCGTAAATACAATCTATAACCTGGCGAAGACCAGAGGCGGAGCTTCACATGGAGAATAAGACTGTGACCAATCAGAGTTAACGAAACAATAGCCAATCCACTGCCGCTTTGCATTGCCCGCATTTAAGGCCCAAACAAAACTTGCACGCAGGATATTAATTTTAGGTAATTTATCGTTTTTGCGTCCTTTACCACGAATCCATTATAACCTATTGATTAAACGTGTACTTTAATTTAATCAAACGTGTAGTGGTAAAATATCGTTTTAGCAGGTTTAATTACCCGCCATTGCATAGGTTTCAGCGTTGGTCGTAAACACGTTGGATTGACGAAACGAATTCTCGCTAAATAGAAGTCGCATTGACGAAAATAATTTTTAATGTAATAGAAGTGGGCCCGATGAAAAGAATCTTGCTTAAAGAGAAGCTGGATGGATGGAAAATAATTCTTAATTAAATAAAAGTTGTATTGATGAAAAATAATTCCTGATTAAATAGAGGCTGGACTGATGAAACGAATTTTTGCCTAATGGAAGCTGGATCGATTAAATGAATTCTCACTAAAGTAGATGCTGGATTGATGAAAAATTAAAATGCTACAAATATCAAACATTTACCAATAATTAAACCCGCTAAAACGATAAATAACCCGTGTAGTTTAATTGAAAAGAACTCTTGCTAAATAGAAGTCGGATTGATGAAAATAAGTTTGGTAAACCCTGGGACTATTATTACTTCGTTATTATCGTCTCAGGTAAACCTGTAGGTTAGGTTGATAAATTATTTTATATCGTCAAATTAAAATGGAAGCTGGATTGATGAAAAACATGGTTTCCCTATATGAAAGTGGGATTGATGAAACCATTAAATTTTATGTATTTAAATAGAAGTTGGATTGGCGGAAATAATTTTTACCGTAAATAGAAGCTGGATTGATGAAACTAAGTGTTTATGCAATGGAAGCTGGATTGAAGAAAATAATTGTTTCCGTAAGTAGAAGATGAACCCATGAGAATAGTTCTTTGCCTAAATAAAAGTTCCGTTGATGAAAAATATTTTTGTGGTTAAATACAAGTTGGGTAATTTTATTCATGAAAATAATGTAAGCTGGATTGATTAGAAAAATGTCTTCATGAAATGGAAGCGGGATTGATTAGTTATCATGGACACAGGTAGACTGCTTACTTACCAACGTGAAGTACGACATTCAAATAATTTACCAAGAGTCACCTTACACGCATTTGCAAAGCGGCAGTGGATTGACTATTGTTTCGTCAACTATGATTGGTCACAGTATTATTCTCCATGTGAAGCTCCGCCTCTGGTCTTCGCCAGGTTATAGATTGTATTTACGCGTACGGGGCGGCGGTCGCCACATGTGTAACATTACAGAGGACTCTCTGTGCACACTGCACAGTGCTCAAAGTAGCTGGCTAAACATTTGAGCTGTGTCCCCCAAATCCCCTATTCTTCTGTTTTTAAGCAGGATATTATGATCGACCGTATCAAACGCCTTAGCGAGATCGAAGAACACCCCTACTGAGTAGGCCCTATTCATTATTTTCGATGGCCTTAGAAATCATGTCCTACATATTCAGCAAGGCCATGTAGGGAGAGTGACCTGGTTGGAATCCATGCTGAGATTGGTAGATAATATTCGAGTTTTTTATACAAAACCATAAAGGCGGTTGTACATGAGCTTTTCATAAAACTTGGAGAAGTAGGGGAGGATTGAAATAAGTATGTAATTGGTTACATTATCCTTTTCGCCTTTTTAAGCATTGGTATTACTTTAGCTATTTTTATGGCTTGTGGAACAATGCCAGTGGTAAAAGAACAATAATTATTATTTTCCGCCAGTGGTTTAGCAGCCAGGGTAAGATTTGGTGCCGCTATACAATGGTCGATGTCATCAATCCCTTTGCTATGTGTCAAACGTATATTACGACTAATATCCATTATTTCATCAGCCGACATATCAGAAATGTCAACCAAACTCAAAAGCCTAGCTGCCTGTAGATGTAGCCATAGTTCAATGTAGTACACAAGAAATGAGTGTACAATCGCATAAACCAACAAAATAATTAATCAAACCCTAATATTCGAATTTTGATAAATACAACCTAGCATAGTGTGATTCTCCTTACAGATTTTATTTTAGTTATAGTTACAGTTATAGTTAATGGTTTTTATTTTAGTTATAGTTATAGTTATAGTTAGTATTTCAAACTATATGATGAAAAGCTGTTTACAATAGGTACAATGGGAATGATACTCACACTCATAGGAAGCTACAGATACATGAGAAGCAAGCAAAAAAGGAAAGACAAAGTGGGACCACTAAAAAACGACCTAGGGAAGATTGTGACTGAAAAAGAAGAAACTGCCGAAATGCTAAATAAGTACTTCGGGTCAGTTCTCACAGAGGAAGACATGAAAAGCATACCAGAGCCAAGGAAATTGTTCAAAGGGAGCGATGACCAGAGTCTGACGGACGTGTTCATCTCCGAAGAGGTAGTGGTGAAGATGCTGGAAAACCTCAAAGAAGATAAAACTCCAGGAATCGACGAGTTACATCCCAAGTTTTTAAAGGAGGTGAGACATGAAATCGGAGCCTTTTTGTCAGAAATATTCAACGAATCCATCAAGTCCGGAGTAATTCCAAGAGAATGGAGGGATGCCATTGTCACACCATTATTAGGGTAGTCCCTAAATCACGAATTCACGGAAATCACGGAAACCGTGAATTTCGCCGTTTGCCGTGAATTTTGCCGTTTGCCTTGATTTTCCGTGATTTTTCACATTTTCAGCACTTTTTGTAAAAACACGTTAAAAATGGTTGCGAAACACGTCAAAAAATGGCTGTTACTACCCCCCTCGAAAATTATTGTTGAAAAATAGTCGTTAGTACCCCCCCTCGAAAATTTTTCTTGGAAAATAGTCGTTACTACCCCCCTCGAGAAAATTCTTGGAAAAAACACGTTGCCGTGAATTTTTCAATTTTTGCAAAAGTAGGCCGTGATTTTTTCACTTTTTGACCGTGATTTAGGGACTACCCACACCATTATATAAGAAAGGGAGCAGGAGTGAAAGCAGCAACTACAGACCAGTCAGTCTAACTTGCATCATATGCAAAGTGTTAGAACAAATTGTCAAGGGGAGGATGGTTGAGCACCTCCATAAAAACAAACTAATTAACAACAGCCAACATGGGTTCATGAAGGGACGATCCTGTTTGACAAACCTGTTGGATTTCTTTGAGGAGGTTTACGAAAATCTGGACAGGAATAACTCGGTGGACCTGGTGTATCTGGACTTCGCAAAGGCATTTGACAAAGTGCCCCACAAAAGATTAGCCAGGAAGCTACAGGCATGCGGGATACAGGGAGGTCTACTAAAATGGATCAGTAACTGGCTGAATGAGAGGAGACAGCGAGTAAGAATAAAGGGCAGTAACTCAAGCTGGATTAAAGTCACAAGTGGAGTACCTCAGGGATCTGTCTTGGGGCCACTGCTATTTGTGATATACATAAATGATATCGATGAAGGAATCGTTTCAAAGATTTCGAAGTTCGCAGATGACACAAAACTCTGCGCAAAAGTCAATACCGATGAAGAAGCAAAGATACTAAGTGAGGACTTAGAAAGATTGCGCAAGTGGTCAGAAGAGTGGAACATGCTTTTCAACATGGATAAATGCGCAGTAATGCATGTGGGAAAGAAGAACAGAGGTTTTGAATATGAAATGGGAGACAGGAAATTAAGAACAACGGAAGAGGAGAAAGATCTGGGAGTCAAAATACACCAAAGCGCAAACCATCCAGGCAATGCAGAGAAGCAGCGACCAAAGCAAATAAGGTGCTGGGACAAATCAGAAGGACGGTGATCAGCAGAGAAAAAAGCATCTTCCTGAACCTATATAAAACTCTGGTCAGACCTCATTTAGAGTACTGTGCTCAAATGTGGAGTCCCTACATGCAAAAGGATAAGGAAGTGCTAGAAAAGGTGCAGCGGAGAGCAACAAAGATGATAAGAGGATTTGCAAAACTGACGTATGAAGATAGACTGCTGAATTGTGAACTGACAACACTAGAGAAGAGATGCAGAGGAGATTTAATAGAGACATACAAGTTGATGACTAACAAAGAAGTAACGCCATACTCAAGAATCTTTCAGTTGGCTGAGAGAGAAGGATTAAGGGGACACAAATATAAGATATTCAGGAAGTCCGAAGGCGCTATTAAGCAAAGATTTTTAGTAGCAGAGTGATAAATGCCTGGAACGAGCTGAGTGAGGAGGCAGTTTCGGTGGAAACACTCAACAATTTCAAGAACAAGCTTGGGCAGATTGGATATTAAGTCATGTATTAGTGGTGGTTCTCACACAGATTTTTAGTCTTCTGAACCACCTTAACACTAGAAGTACCGAGAAATCGAACTTCCTAGAAGCACCATGGGGGTCATTTTGACCCCACAAAGTTTATAATGCAAAGTCAATCACAAATTCAATGAAATTGACTATCAACTTTATTAACATAAATTACATAAGCATAAACAAGTGTAATAAGTAAGTTGGAATGGAATAATAGGAGATCCTCTCCTCTCGCCAGATCTCCTCCGCTCTCACTAAATCTACTATCCACTCACCAGATCTCCTAACCTCTCACCAGATTTCCTATCCTCTCACAAGATCTCACCCTATCTTCTCGCCAAATCTCCTATCCTCTCACCAGATCTCATCTCACCAGATCTTCTCTCCTCTCGCCAGATCTTCTATCTGCTCACCAGATCTCCTCTCATTTCACCAGTTCTCCTATCTTATCACCAGATCTCCTATCCTCTGACCAGATCTCCTCTCCTCTGACCAGATATTTTTTCACATCGCCAAATGTCCCTCTCCTCTCACCAAATATCGTCTTCTGTCACCAGATCTCTCTCCCTCACCAGATCTTCTCTCCTCTCACCAGATTTCCTCTCACCAAGTCATCCTTCATCTCGCCAGATCTCCTATCCTCTCGCCAGATCTCCTATCCTATCACCTGATTTCGTCTCTCTCTCACCAGATCTATCTCCTCTCACCAGATCTCCTCTCACCAAGTCATCCTCATCTCGCCAGATTTCCTATCCTCTCACCAGATCTCCTATCCTCTCATCTGATCTTCTCTCCTCTGACCAGATCTTCTTTCCTCTCACCAGATCTCCTCTCCTCTCACCAAATATCGTCTTCTCTCACCAGATCTCTCTCCTCTCACCAGATCTCCTCTCACCAAGTCATCCTTCTTCTCGCCAGATCTCCTATCCTCTCACTTGATCTCCTCTCCTCTCACCAGATCTACTGCCCTCTCACCTGATCTCCTATCCTCTGACCAGACCTCTCCTCTGACCAGATCTCCTTTCTTCCACTAGATATTCTCTCCTCTCACCAGATATCCTCTTCTTCTCTCACCAGATCTGTTCTTTTCTCACCAGATCTCCTCTCACAAGATCTCCTTGCCTCTAACCAGATCTCCGCTCCTCTGATCAAATCATCCTTCTTGCCAGATCTCCTATCTTCTCACTTGATTCCTTCCAGTCGCCAGATCTACTATCCTCTGACCAGATCTCTCCTCGGACCAGATCTACTTTCCTCTCACCATATCTTCTTTCCCATTGCCAAATGTCCTCTCCTCTCGCCAGATCTCTAATTCCTCTCCCCAGATCTCCTATCCTCTCACCTGATCTCCTCTTCTCTCATCAGATCTCATCTTCTCGTGACAGATCTCCTATCCTCTCCACAGATCTTCTTTCCTTTCACCAGATCGCCTCTCCTCTCACCAGATTTCCTCTTCTCTCACCAGATCTCCTATACTCTCACCAGATCTCCTCTCCTCCCCTCTCACCAGATCTCCTATCTTCTCACATTTGATTACGTAATTAGCTTTGATCTATAATATTATTGAATAGAAACACAAAATGCCTACAAGTACTAATACAGGGGTCGGATTGACCCCCTTGGTGCTTAAAGGTAGAACAGCAAAAATCTCAGAAATTGTGAATCCCCGAGTTCAAATTTCGGCAGAGGATATACCCACTACGAGGGAGTTAGGAAAAGTCATGAAATTACAGGACCCGGGCTATATCTGGGGCTGAGGTGCGTTACGCTAAAAACCAAAAGGGGTCAGATTGACCCCTTCGGTGCTTCTAGTGTTAAGCCATGTTATGTTATGTTATGTTATGTTACTCCAAAACCGAACAGAAAAGTCGAACGAATATGAAGAAGTCAGACTCTTTGAAAGATTTCTGCCTAAACTAGCAATTAATGCAATCGTCATCCACGTAATAGAGACTAAAAGTTGAGACCGGAGTAAACATCAAAAACGTGACCAGTGACCACCAAGGGTATTCCGACGTGACCACCAAGGGTGCACAGAAAGGTCGTGGATACAGTCACGCCCGATATGAGCCTATACCTGGGACTAGAATCACGCCCGCCTCGCAGTTGGTCAATGCATGTCACATGATTTTGAGTACCTGAAACGAACCGACCGACAAACATTCCGATTGCGGTGGAAGGTTGTTCGCCGTGTTTTCTAATGACGACACTAACCCTAACCCAGACCCTAACCGATTCTCACGACGCCTAACCTAATCCTAACCGACCCTCACGACGCCTAATCTGACTCTAAACGACCACACGAATCCTAACCTGATCCTAACCGGCCCTGAAGATGTCCGCCATTTCTAAATTCCAATTTCCAAGGGGAAGACAACAAGTTCACGTGACAGGCTTTAGCCAATAACGCGACGGGCGTGAATGTAGTACTGGGGTTCCGCTAACCTCTAACAATATATATATATATATATATATATATATATATATATATATATATAGTATATATATATATATAGCTGTATTGAATGTTGTAAATCACACTATATTGGGCGTGGTTACTAGGGGACAATGAGGTGTCACGACAACTCGTCGAACGACATTTCTGCCTACGACACTTCTTCGAGCGACAATTCGCGTCGAACGACATTTTGTCTACGAAGTTATTTTGATATTGTCACTTTAAAATGGAAGTTGATTGATGAACAGAATTTTTGCTTGCAAAATGGAAGTGGATTTCGATGAAAACATTCCTGTGTTGAAATAGAAGCTCGAATTGACTGCAAAAATACTTTTCACGTAAAAATAAGCGCCGGAAATCAACCTGGACGCATGGATGATAACAGGTTTCCATTCAACAGAAGTTTTCTGGATTGGCTTTGAAAATAATCTCTGTCAGTAATTAGAAGCCGATTCCTGAGAATATATAGGCCCCTAGCACGTTTTAGCGAAACTATAAGAAAGCGGCCTCTGCTGATTAGCCTTAATGGATGCAGATGTATACACTTGTAGACGAAATGTCGTTATATACGAATTTGTCGTTGACGAAGTGTCGTTATACGAAATGTCATTCGACGGAGTTGTCGCCGAAACCGGACAATGACGAGTGCCGCGGTACTTACACAATTAATAAATACGCTAATATTCTGAAGGGCGCAAATGAACGGTACTCAGAAAATGTGCTCATATTGCAGTCGTGTGTTAAGGGTAAGGTCTTCATGGACAGATGGGTGTTGTGTCTGATTGATAATAAGCTTTACTGAAGAATATCGAAGAACGTTAGTCATGTGGCAAAATTAAAAACGTGCTACCATAGTCAGAAAGTGATAGCTAGCAATAATACTAACGTATTTATACAGAGATAACTATATAATATAGATTAGGCCAGGGTAGACATGTAGAATCAGCATGCACATCGAACGATAGAGAAGCGAATATCATAGTACATCAAGGAGTTAAGCTTGAATTAAACTGAAACTGGGTTTCAGTGTGTTTGTGCTGCGTGGCTGCCTTTGTTGATTGCATCGATTCTAGGACGATCGGTCATAGGGCTCATCGCTCATAGGCCTATCGATCGTATGCCGCTAATAAACCGACAACAATTGGTTGTAGTCGTGAGTAATGGACATTCTTGCATGGTTTTAAGACAAACACACCGAATGCAAATAAACAAACTTAAAGCTTATTAAGACATTCATCGTTTTATACAAATACAATCAGTGCCAATCAAGAAACTTGTTAGAACAATTACTAGCAGGCATCAACGCACTTCAACGAATTTAATGTTCAGTAGATAAACGCACATCAAAATCCAACGCACTTCGAGGAATAGACATTGATTACCAAGAAATAATAAATGATTCGTATGTTACTCAGGTATAAAAAGCAATGAAAAAAAGCAATACAACTATTTCCAGTGATAGAGTGAAGAGGTATTACAGTATCTAAAATTTAGTAAGATACTTTACTTACAGCAAGTTTTGTTATGCGTGTGGAAGGCGAGTTCGGAATCTCCAAGGGAGGAAAGCCAACGTTAATACTGAATGGGCTCGAATACTGCAAGCACCGCATCACTAATCGAGGAGAAACACTGTAGCGTTGTATCTTAGTGTGCACTCTTAAATGTAAGGCAAGTGTTGTTTCCGACGGATTAAAACTGGTAAGAATCAACAACGGGGAGCACAATCACGAATAAACGTAGAGAGATCACTCGCCAAGAAGGCAGTTGGCCAGATGAAAGCAATGATGACGGAGACTTTAACTGGGTCAAGGATTGGTGTGTTTCAAATTGCAGGATAACGTACTGCTAGATTTACCGAAGAAATCATCGCTAGGTCGTGTACTCCGCCGTCACCAACAGAAAGTTTTGGTTTCTGCTCTTCTACCTTCTTCAACGGATTTGCACACTTTGCAGATTTTGTTCTTTATGACTTCGGACCGGCCGCCGGCCAGATCGTCTGCTGATTCTTGGATGCAACGAATTGCTCGACACTCTTGAAAGATCAGAGTACTGGCTCGCAGATGGTACTTTGAAGGTAGCACCTGGCTTTTTTCCAGCTTTACACGATCCACTTCCAATTCGTGACCGGAATAAATCCGGCGGCAGTCTACTGTGCTACCGAACAAATCTAGTAATAGCCTACATACGACCGTATGCATGTTGGAGTAAAATATTTCATTCCACCAGCGAATTAGGGCAAACATCCTGGTGGACTTCGAAGCAGCCACCATAGGAGCCTTCCGTAACTCGTTCCCGAACGCCAGTGAATCAGGTTGCTACGTTCATCTCACACACAGTATTTTGAGGAAAGTGAATGAAATTGGAATGAAGACAGAATACGAAAGCAACGACGCTGGCTTGCAGCCCTAGCGCAAGTGCCTGTGAACGACGTCGTAGAAGCGTTTAAGAACTGGCAGAGCCTATGCCGGTGGACGATCGCATGGATGAGCTCATCTCATATTTTGAGCACACCTACGCTAGCGGTCGTCGTATGAGAGGTCGCGGTGCAAATTATGGACCACCACTGTTCGACATCGAAATATGGAATCAGTGCGACTCTGCTGCTGACGGCATAGCCCGAACGACAAACAGCGTGGAAGGATGACACCACGGACTTCAGGCACAGTTCCAATGAAGTCATCCGACGATGCGGAAATTCCTTTCTGGACTCCAGAGCGATTACATTAAGCAAAAAGCTACCTTCAACCAGGGTGTTACTGGCGTTGAACAACCGAGCGTCAAGCGCTATTCGCATACTGAAAGCTCATGTCATGCGGGCAATGGCAACATATGAGAAAACCGACATTGTCACATATAGATCTGCGGGCGTTGTCTCATGTTTCATCGAAGTAGTGAGAAATCTTGCAGTTTTCTTCTTCAATCCAGATCTGTTCTGTTGACAATCTAGACTGTTACGTATCTATACTATAAGTCTAAGTCTGTTTACGTTGTACGTTTGTTTGTTTGTATGTATGTGTCTTTGTTTGTCTGTAGTCTAAAGGCTCCGAAAGGGAACGCTTTAGCGAATCGAAATTTTTTACAAAACATTATTACGGGCATGTGTAATGTGTAGGTAAACGCGACTATTTTTAGCTTGCAATTTAATTTAAACGCTAATATATGGATATTTTAAACTTCGAAATTATGAGGTTCCGTAATACCAATAACGCAGGCCAATAGCTCTCCAAGTGCATATTTTTACCTCGGCTTCAGCGAAGTGGCGTAAGAGAAACTTTGTCTTACGTCACGCGAGAATCTAAATATGCAAATCAAGCGCTTTCGTTAAAAGACGCGTGCCCTTTGAAAATTACAATCGCAATAATGGCCGACCTTCGTCTACTATTACATTTAGCTCGGGAAAAAAAAATAATAGGGGCTATATAAGGTAGAGATAACCCGTGCGGTACATTAATTTCAACTCATTATTATTATGCTTGCTGTTACTAGCAGTTAAGTCACAGGTAATGAAATTCAAATACACGGAGAATAACTATTTTCACCTCTAAATATCGTTCAGGTATGTGGACATTTAAAAATATTTGAAGCCCTTTAGTATATAGAGTAAGTAAGTAAGTATGCCTTTGGCTGCATGCCGTTAAAAATTACGCGTGGAAAAAATCCGGGCAAAGGCGGGTAGAAACGTCTAGTCGTTCATATATCGTAATACGTATTTCACAGTAAATGATCCAGTAAATGGTCGTTCATGTCAGTGTGATTCTCGTTAACGATAACGGTAGAGAAAATGTTCGTTAACAAAAATAAAATGATTTCGTGAACGATAACTATAACAGACTATAACTAATAAATATCATTAACTATAACTATAACGAAATAACAATAACGAAAATTCATCGTTATTTCGTTACAATTAAAAGTGCAAAATCGACAAACACGACAACGTGAAAAATGCGCTAAAACTAATAGCCTATGTTTGCCCTGAATATTGGATTTGTGAATTTACCCAGTAGTAGTGGCGCATTTTACTAAATTTAGCTATTTTATAAGCGTTTACATGTATATCGGTATATTTCACAACCGGAGGCAAATTAGATAAATTTCCATCTTCTCCTTTCGGTGACTTATACAAAGTGTAAAATTATAATTTATAATTTTTAAATACATCATAGGGCATAAGTTAGTTATAAAAAATTATTTCTGTTATATTATTTAGATGATTAACCCGAAATTGCATTGTCCTTTCTGATGGTGCGTCAATTCAACGTTACGTTAGGGTAACAGTTGAAACGCTGAACTGATGTTTTTTAATTTTTAGATCACTAACTTACATATATTCATTGCTCCATATGGATTTTATTTACTTATTAACGAACTAAATAATTAAAAATAAATAAAACCCTCTGTCTTCAAATATTTCTTACAACTCCGTTACGAATGGGTTTCCGCCATCTGTGGAATAAATTGAAAACTCCATTTTTTTAATTGACATCTTCGATAGCAGGGAATATTTATGCATTGATTTTTAAAAATTCTCAATATGATGTTTGCTTCTGTTGACAAGTTCTCGAAAATTTTATCCGGTACGTTATAGTATAAAAAGAGCTAGCAACTCCGGGTGACTGTAATTATTACATTTTGCGTATAATATATAATTATACTTTTCTTTCAAAATAATATTTAAAACCGACAGCCTGGCTACTCAACCAACTATTTTTTATATCTTAACTCGCCCGGTAAGCGTGGAGACCTAATTATGAAATTTCACAACTCCGTTACTACAACTTCGTTACTTTAATTTTCAATTAAAATGAATTTATTAAGTGGTACATGTAGACAATTCATCGTCATAATAATTTATTTTGCTGTGTAATAATTTAATGTACACTTAATACTAACTAATCACTACTTATAAACAGTGACGGTATATTGCAATGTGTATTTTTGTGGTTAAATACAAGTTGGGTAATTTTATTCATGAAAATAATGTAAGCTGGATTGATTAGAAAAATGTCTTCATGAAATGGAAGCGGGATTGATTAGTTATCATGGACATAGGTAGACTGCTTACTTACCAACGTGAAGTACGACATTCAAATAATTTACCAAGAGTCACCTTACACGCATTTGCAAAGCGGCAGTGGATTGACTATTGTTTCGTCAACTATGATTGGTCACAGTATTATTCTCCATGTGAAGCTCCGCCTCTGGTCTTCGCCAGGTTATAGATTGTATTTACGCGTACGGGGCGGCGGTCGCCACATGTGTAACATTACAGAGGACTCTCTGCACACACTGCACAGTGCTCAAAGTAGCTGGCTAAACATTTGAGCTGTGTCCCCCAAATCCCCTATTCTTCTGTTTTTAAGCAGGATATTATGATCGACCGTATCAAACGCCTTAGCGAGATCGAAGAACACCCCTACTGAGTAGGCCCTATTCATTATTTTCGATGGCCTTAGAAATCATGTCCTACATATTCAGCAAGGCCATGTAGGGAGAGTGACCTGGTTGGAATCCATGCTGAGATTGGTAGATAATATTCGAGTTTTTTATACAAAACCATAAAGGCGGTTGTACATGAGCTTTTCATAAAACTTGGAGAAGTAGGGGAGGATTGAAATAAGTATGTAATTGGTTACATTATCCTTTTCGCCTTTTTAAGCATTGGTATTACTTTAGCTATTTTTATGACTTGTGGAACAATGCCAGTGGTAAAAGAACAATTTATTTTTTCCGCCAGTGGTTTAGCAGCCAGGGTAAGATTTGGTGCCGCTATACAATGGTCGATGTCATCAATCCCTTTGCTATGCGTCAAACGTATATTACGACTAATATCCATTATTTCATCAGCCGACATATCAGAAATGTCAACCAAACTCAAAAGCCTAGCTGCCCCAGGCGTAGCCATAGTTCAATGTAGTACACAAGAAATGAGTGTACAATCGCATAAACCAACAAAATAATTAATCAAACCCTAATATTCGAATTTTGATAAATACAACCTAGCATAGTGTGATTCTCCTTACAGATTTTATTTTTTAGTTATAGTTACAGTTATAGTTAATGGTTTTTTATTTTAGTTATAGTTATAGTTTTAGTTAGTATTTCAAACTATTGATGAAAAATGTTTACAATAGGTACAATGGGAATGATACTCACACTCATAGGAAGCTACAGATACATGAGAAGCAAGCAAAAAAGGAAAGACAAAGTGGGACCACTAAAAAACGACCTAGGGAAGATTGTGACTGAAAAAGAAGAAACTGCCGAAATGCTAAATAAGTACTTCGGGTCAGTTCTCACAGAGGAAGACATGAAAAGCATACCAGAGCCAAGGAAATTGTTCAAAGGGAGCGATGACCAGAGTCTGACGGACGTGTTCATCTCCGAAGAGGTAGTGGTGAAGATGCTGGAAAACCTCAAAGAAGATAAAACTCCAGGAATCGACGAGTTACATCCCAAGTTTTTAAAGGAGGTGAGACATGAAATCGGAGTTTTTTGTCAGAAATATTCAACGAATCCATCAAGTCCGGAGTAATTCCAAGAGAATGGAGGGATGCCATTGTCACACCATTATTAGGGTAGTCCCTAAATCACGAATTCACGGAAATCACGGAAACCGTGAATTTCGCCGTTTGCCGTGAATTTTGCCGTTTGCCTTGATTTTCCGTGATTTTTCACATTTTCAGCACTTTTGTAAAAACACGTTAAAAATGGTTGCGAAACACGTCAAAAATGGCTGTTACTACCCCCTCGAAAATTATTGTTGAAAAATAGTCGTTACTACCCCCCCCCTCGAAAATTATTCTTGGAAAATAGTCGTTACTACCCCCCCTCGAGAAAATTCTTGGAAAAACACGTTGCCGTGAATTTTTCTATTTTTGCAAAAGTAGGCCGTGATTTTTTCACTTTTTGACCGTGATTTAGGGACTACCCTAACCATTATATAAGAAAGGGAGCAGGAGTGAAAGCAGCAACTACAGACCAGTCAGTCTAACTTGCATCATATGCAAAGTGTTAGAACAAATTGTCAAGGGGAGGATGGTTGAGCACCTCCATAAAAACAAACTAATTAACAACAGCCAACATGGGTTCATGAAGGGACGATCCTGTTTGACAAACCTGTTGGATTTCTTTGAGGAGGTTTACGAAAATCTGGACAGGAATAACTCGGTGGACCTGGTGTATCTGGACTTCGCAAAGGCATTTGACAAAGTGCCCCACAAAAGATTAGCCAGGAAGCTACAGGCATGCGGGATACAGGGAGGTCAACTAAAATGGATCAGTAACTGGCTGAATGAGAGGAGACAGCGAGTAAGAATAAAGGGCAGTAACTCAAGCTGGATTAAAGTCACAAGTGGAGTACCTCAGGGATCTGTCTTGGGGCCACTGCTATTTGTGATATACATAAATGATATCGATGAAGGAATCGTTTCAAAGATTTCGAAGTTCGCATATGACACAAAACTCTGCGCAAAAGTCAATACCGATGAAGAAGCAAAGATACTAAGTGAGGACTTAGAAAGATTGCGCAAGTGGTCAGAAGAGTGGAACATGCTTTTCAACATGGATAAATGCGCAGTAATGCATGTGGGAAAGAAGAACAGAGGTTTTGAATATGAAATGGGAGACAGGAAATTAAGAACAACGGAAGAGGAGAAAGATCTGGGAGTCAAAATACACCAAAGCGCAAAACCATCCAGGCAATGCAGAGAAGCAGCGACCAAAGCAAATAAGGTGCTGGGACAAATCAGAAGGACGGTGATCAGCAGAGAAAAAAGCATCTTCCTGAACCTATATAAAACTCTGGTCAGACCTCATTTAGAGTACTGTGCTCAAATGTGGAGTCCCTACATGCAAAAGGATAAGGAAGTGCTAGAAAAGGTGCAGCGGAGAGCAACAAAGATGATAAGAGGATTTGCAAAACTGACGTATGAAGATAGACTGCTGAATTGTGAACTGACAACACTAGAGAAGAGAAGATGCAGAGGAGATTTAATAGAGACATACAAGTTGATGACTAACAAAGAAGTAACGCCATACTCAAGAATCTTTCAGTTGGCTGAGAGAGAAGGATTAAGGGGACACAAATATAAGATATTCAGGAAGTCCGAAGGCGCTATTAAGCAAAGATTTTTAGTAGCAGAGTGATAAATGCCTGGAACGAGCTGAGTGAGGAGGCAGTTTCGGTGGAAACACTCAACAATTTCAAGAACAAGCTTGGGCAGATTGGATATTAAGTCATGTATTAGTGGTGGTTCTCACACAGATTTTTAGTCTTCTGAACCACCTTAACACTAGAAGTACCGAGAAATCGAACTTCCTAGAAGCACCATGGGGGTCATTTTGACCCCACAAAGTTTATAATGCAAAGTCAATCACAAATTCAATGAAATTGACTATCAACTTTATTAACATAAATTACATAAGCATAAACAAGTGTAATAAGTAAGTTGGAATGGAATAATAGGAGATCCTCTCCTCTCGCCAGATCTCCTCCGCTCTCACTAAATCTACTATCCACTCACCAGATCTCCTAACCTCTCACCAGATTTGCAATCCTCTCACAAGATCTCACCCTATCTTCTCGCCAAATCTCCTATCCTCTCACCAGATCTCTCATCTCACCAGATCTTCTCTCCTCTCGCCAGATCTTCTATCTGCTCACCAGATCTCCTCTCATTTCACCAGTTCTCCTATCTTATCACCAGATCTCCTATCCTCTGACCAGATCTCCTCTCCTCTGACCAGATATTTTTTCACATCGCCAAATGTCCTCTCCTCTCACCAAATATCGTCTTCTGTCACCAGATCTCTCTCCCCTCACCAGATCTTCTCTCCTCTCACCAGATCTCCTCTCACCAAGTCATCCTTCATCTCGCCAGATCTCCTATCCTCTCGCCAGATCTCCTATCCTATCACCTGATTTCGTCTTCTCTCACCAGATCTATCTCCTCTCACCAGATCTCCTCTCACCAAGTCATCCTCATCTCGCCAGATTTCCTATCCTCTCACCAGATCTCCTATCCTCTCATCTGATCTTCTCTCCTCTGACCAGATATTCTTTCCACTCACCAGATCTCCTCTCCTCTCACCAAATATCGTCTCCTCTCACCAGATCTCTCTCCTCTCACCAGATCTCCTCTCACCAAGTCATCCTTCTTCTCGCCAGATCTCCTATCCTCTCACTTGATCTCCTCTCCTCTCACCAGATCTACTGCCCTCTCACCTGATCTCCTATCCTCTGACCAGACCTCTCCTCTGACCAGATCTCCTTTCTTCCACTAGATATTCTCTCCTCTCACCAGATATCCTCTTCTCTTACCAGATCTGTTCTTTTCTCACCAGATCTCCTCTCACAAGATCTCCTTGCCTCTAACCAGATCTCCGCTCCTCTGATCAAATCATCCTTCTTGCCAGATCTCCTATCTTCTCACTTGATTCCTCTCCAGTCGCCAGATCTACTATCCTCTGACCAGATCTCTCCTCGGACCAGATCTACTTTCCTCTCACCATATCTTCTTTCCCATTGCCAAATGTCCTCTCCTCTCGCCAGATCTCTAATTCCTCTCCCCAGATCTCCTATCCTCTCACCTGATCTCCTCTTCTCTCATCAGATCTCATCTTCTCGTGACAGATCTCCTATCCTCTCCACAGATCTTCTTTCCTTTCACCAGATCGCCTCTCCTCTCACCAGATTTCCTCTTCTCTCACCAGATCTCCTATCCTCTCACCAGATCTCCTCTCCTCCCCTCTCACCAGATCTCCTATCTTCTCACATTTGATTACGTAATTAGCTTTGATCTATAATATTATTGAATAGAAAACAAGAAATGCCTAAGTACTAATACAGGGGTCAGATTGACCCCTTGGTGCTTAAAGGTAGAACAGCAAAATCTAAGAAATTGTGAATCCCCCCGAGTTAAAATTTTGGCAGAGGATATACCCTACGAAGTTAGGAAAAGTCATGAAATTACAGGACCCGGGCTATATCTGGGGCTGAGGTGCGTTACGCTAAAAACCAAAAGGGGTCAGATTGACCCCTTCGGTGCTTCTAGTGTTAAGCCATGTTATGTTATGTTATGTTATGTTACTCCAAAACCGAACAGAAAAGTCGAACGAATATGAAGAAGTCAGACTCTTTGAAAGATTTCTGCCTAAACTAGCAATTAATGCAATCGTCATCCACGTAATAGAGACTAAAAGTTGAGACCGGAGTAAACATCAAAAACGTGACCAGTGACCACCAAGGGTATTCCGACGTGACCACCAAGGGTGCACAGAAAGGTCGTGGATACAGTCACGCCCGATATGAGCCTATACCTGGGACTAGAATCACGCCCGCCTCGCAGTTGGTCAATGCATGTCACATGATTTTGAGTACCTGAAACGAACCGACCGACAAACATTCCCGATTGCGGTGGAAGGTTGTTCACCGTGTTTTCTAATGACGAAACTAACCCTAACCCTGACCCTAACCGACCCTCACGACGCATAACCTAACCCTAACCGACCTTCACGACGCTTAATCTGACCCTAAACGACCCCACGAATCATAACCTGATCCTAACCGTCCCTCAAGATGTCCGCCATTTCGAAATTCCAAGGGAAGACAACAAGTTCACGTGACAGGCTTTAGCCAATAACACGACGGGCGTGAATGTAGTACTGGGGTTCCGCTAACGCCCGGGGCGTGAATGGATCCACTACGGCACAGAAAACAATCCTTTATCAAAATCCGGTCAAAGGTTTCTACTGAAGGGCTACTCAATTTATACCCCCGGAACCATCGTTTTATCAACTAAACGGGATGTGTCTTAACTCAGTAAGTACGTGTGAGATGACGAAATGATGGGTTGGTAGGCCACCCCAACAATATATATATATATATATATATATATATATATATATATATATATATATATATATAGTTGTATTTAAGTGTGCTGTAAATCACACTATATTGGGCGTGGTTACTAGGGACAATGAGGTGTCACGACAACTCGTCGAACGACATTTCGTCTACGACACTTCGTCGAGCGACAATTCGTCGAACGACATTTCGTCTACTAAGTTATTTGATATTGTCACTTTAAAATGGAAGCTGGATTGATGAACAAAACCGTTTCCCGAAATGGAAGTGGGATTGATGAAAACATTCCTGTGTTGAAATAGAAGCTGAATTGATCAAAATAATTTTTCACGTAAAAATAAGCTGGAAATCAACCTGAATGCATGGATGAAAATAGGTTTCCATTCAACAGAAGCTGGATTGATGAAAATAATCTTGTCAGTAATTAGAAGCTGGATTCCTGAGAATATATAGGCCCCTAGCACGTTTTAGCGAAACTATAAGAAAGCGGCCTCTGTTGATTAGCCGTAATGGATGCAGATACACTAGTAGACGAAATGTCGTTATACGAATTGTCGTAGACGAAGTGTCGTTATACGAAATGTCATTCGACGAGTTGTCGCCGAACCGGACAATGACGAGCGCCGCGGTACTTACACAATTAATAAATACGCTAATATTCTGAAGGGCGCAAATGAACGGTACTCAGAAAATGTGCTCATATTGCAGTCGTGTGTTAAGGGTAAGGTCTTCATGGACAGATGGGTGTTGTGTCTGATTGATAATAAGCTTTACTGAAGAATATCGAAGAACGTTAGTCATGTGGCAAAATTAAAAACGTGCTACCATAGTCAGAAAGTGATAGCTAGCAATAATACTAACGTATTTATACAGAGATAACTATATAATATAGATTAGGCCAGGGTAGACATGTAGAATCAGCATGCACATCGAACGATAGAGAAGCGAATATCATAGTACATCAAGGAGTTAAGCTTGAATTAAACTGAAACTGGGTTTCAGTGTGTTTGTGCTGCGTGGCTGCCTTTGTTGATTGCATCGATTCTAGGACGATCGGTCATAGGGCCTATCGCTCATAGGGCCTATCGATCGTATGCCGCTAATAAACCGACAATAATTGGTTGTAGTCGTGAGTAATGGACATTCTTAGTTTTAAGACAAACACACCGAATGCAAATAAACAAACTTAAGCTTATTAAGACATTCATCGTTTTATACAAATACAATCAGTGCCAATCAAGAAACTTGTTAGAACAATTACTAGCAGGCATCAACGCACTTCAACGAATTTAATGTTCAGTAGATAAACGCACATCAAAATCCAACGCACTTCGAGGAATAGACATTGATTACCAAGAAATAATAAATGATTCGTATGTTACTCAGGTATAAAAAGCAATGAAAAAAAGCAATACAACTATTTCCAGTGATAGAGTGAAGAGGTATTACAGTATCTAAAATTTAGTAAGATACTTTACTTACAGCAAGTTTTGTTATGCGTGTGGAAGGCGAGTTCGGAATCTCCAAGGGAGGAAAGCCAACGTTAATACTGAATGGGCTCGAATACTGCAAGCACCGCATCACTAATCGAGGAGAAACACTGTAGCGTTGTATCTTAGTGTGCACTCTTAAATGTAAGGCAAGTGTTGTTTCCGACGGATTAAAACTGGTAAGAATCAACAACGGGGAGCACAATCACGAATAAACGTAGAGAGATCACTCGCCAAGAAGGCAGTTGGCCAGATGAAAGCAATGATGACGGAGACTTTAACTGGGTCAAGGATTGGTGTGTTTCAAATTGCAGGATAACGTACTGCTAGATTTACCGAAGAAATCATCGCTAGGTCGTGTACTCCGCCGTCACCAACAGAAAGTTTTGGTTTCTGCTCTTCTACCTTCTTCAACGGATTTGCACACTTTGCAGATTTTGTTCTTTATGACTTCGGACCGGCCGCCGGCCAGATCGTCTGCTGATTCTTGGATGCAACGAATTGCTCGACACTCTTGAAAGATCAGAGTACTGGCTCGCAGATGGTACTTTGAAGGTAGCACCTGGCTTTTTTCCAGCTTTACACGATCCACTTCCAATTCGTGACCGGAATAAATCCGGCGGCAGTCTACTGTGCTACCGAACAAATCTAGTAATAGCCTACATACGACCGTATGCATGTTGGAGTAAAATATTTCATTCCACCAGCGAATTAGGGCAAACATCCTGGTGGACTTCGAAGCAGCCACCATAGGAGCCTTCCGTAACTCGTTCCCGAACGCCAGTGAATCAGGTTGCTACGTTCATCTCACACACAGTATTTTGAGGAAAGTGAATGAAATTGGAATGAAGACAGAATACGAAAGCAACGACGCTGGCTTGCAGCCCTAGCGCAAGTGCCTGTGAACGACGTCGTAGAAGCGTTTAAGAACTGGCAGAGCCTATGCCGGTGGACGATCGCATGGATGAGCTCATCTCATATTTTGAGCACACCTACGCTAGCGGTCGTCGTATGAGAGGTCGCGGTGCAAATTATGGACCACCACTGTTCGACATCGAAATATGGAATCAGTGCGACTCTGCTGCTGACGGCATAGCCCGAACGACAAACAGCGTGGAAGGATGACACCACGGACTTCAGGCACAGTTCCAATGAAGTCATCCGACGATGCGGAAATTCCTTTCTGGACTCCAGAGCGATTACATTAAGCAAAAAGCTACCTTCAACCAGGGTGTTACTGGCGTTGAACAACCGAGCGTCAAGCGCTATTCGCATACTGAAAGCTCATGTCATGCGGGCAATGGCAACATATGAGAAAACCGACATTGTCACATATAGATCTGCGGGCGTTGTCTCATGTTTCATCGAAGTAGTGAGAAATCTTGCAGTTTTCTTCTTCAATCCAGATCTGTTCTGTTGACAATCTAGACTGTTACGTATCTATACTATAAGTCTAAGTCTGTTTACGTTGTACGTTTGTTTGTTTGTATGTATGTGTCTTTGTTTGTCTGTAGTCTAAAGGCTCCGAAAGGGAACGCTTTAGCGAATCGAAATTTTTTACAAAACATTATTACGGGCATGTGTAATGTGTAGGTAAACGCGACTATTTTTAGCTTGCAATTTAATTTAAACGCTAATATATGGATATTTTAAACTTCGAAATTATGAGGTTCCGTAATACCAATAACGGAGGCCATTAATAGCCTATGCATATTTTAACCTCGCTTTAGCGGCGTGGCGTAAGAGAAACTTTGTCTTACGTCACGCGAGACTAAATATGCAAATCAAGCGCTTTCGTTAAAAGACGCGGGTCGCTCCGAAAAATTACAATCGCAATAACGGCCGACCTTCGTCTACTATTACATTTAGCTCGGGAAACAAATAATAGGGCTATATAAGGTAGAGATAACCCGTGCGGTACTATTTTCAACTCATTATTATTTTGCTAAACGAGGCAGCAGCTGAGTCACAGGTAATGAAATTCAAATACACGGAGAATAACTATTTTCACCTCTAAATATCGTTCAGGTATGTGGACATTTAAAATATTTGAAGCCCTTTAGTATATAGAGTAAGTAAGTAAGTAGCCTTTATTTGCAGCCGTTAAAAATTACGCGTGGAAAAAATCCGGGCAAAGGCGGGTAGAAACGTCTAGTCGTTCATATATCGTAATACGTATTTCACAGTAAATGATCCAGTAAATGGTCGTTCATGTCAGTGTGATTCTCGTTAACGATAACGGTAGAGAAAATGTTCGTTAACAAAAATAAAATGATTTCGTGAACGATAACTATAACAGACTATAACTAATAAATATCATTAACTATAACTATAACGAAAATAACAATAACGAAAATTCATCGTTATTTTCGTTTATAATAAAAAAAAGTGCAAAATCGACAAACACGACAACGTGAAAATGCGCTAAAACTAATAGCCTATGTTTGCCCTGAATATTGGATTTGTGAATTTACCCAGTAGTAGTGGCGCATTTTACTAAATTTAGCTATTTTATAAGCGTTTACATGTATATCGGTATATTTCACAACCGGAGGCAAATTAGATAAATTTCCATCTTCTCCTTTCGGTGACTTATACAAAGTGTAAAATTATAATTTATAATTTTTAAATACATCATAGGGCATAAGTTAGTTATAAAAAATTATTTCTGTTATATTATTTAGATGATTAACCCGAAATTGCATTGTCCTTTCTGATGGTGCGTCAATTCAACGTTACGTTAGGGTAACAGTTGAAACGCTGAACTGATGTTTTTTAATTTTTAGATCACTAACTTACATATATTCATTGCTCCATATGGATTTTATTTACTTATTAACGAACTAAATAATTAAAAATAAATAAAACCCTCTGTCTTCAAATATTTCTTACAACTCCGTTACGAATGGGTTTCCGCCATCTGTGGAATAAATTGAAAACTCCATTTTTTTAATTGACATCTTCGATAGCAGGGAACATTTATGCATTGATTTTTTAAAAAATAAATCAATATTATGATGTTTGCTTCTGTTGACAAGTTTCGAAAATTTTATCCGGTAATGTTATAGTATAAAAAAGAGTTACAACTCCGTGACTGTAATTATTACATTTTGCGTATATATATATAATTATACTTTTTCTTTCAAAAATAATATTGAAACTGACAGCCTGGCCACTATAAACTAACTATTTTTTATATCTTAACTCGCCCGGTAAGCGTGGAGACCTAATTATGAAATTTCACAACTCCGTTACTACAACTTCGTTACTTTAATTTTCAATTAAAATGAATTTATTAAGTGGTACATGTAGACAATTCATCGTCATAATAATTTATTTTGCTGTGTAATAATTTAATGTACACTTAATACTAACTAATCACTACTTATAAACAGTGACGGTATATTGCAATGTGTATTTATTACGTAATGGAGTCGTAAATAATTAGGAATCAAAGTTGTATGTGTTTCACATAGTAAAAAACCAAAATGAAAAATTAGGCCAAATCTGTCAAAATTAAGCTCTGTTCAATATTAAGTAAGTCTTATGCTTCAGCACTGCCATGCAGATATTTGTGATTCTCCTTACAGCTTTTATCTGTAAAACTATATAAAACTTCTAACTTTGAAGGGCGCTATATAAATCTCATAGATAGATAGATAGATAGATTTGTGTAAGAATTTTTTTTATATTTTTATGACTTTTTTCTCTAATTCTATTTCTGATTTTTCCTCCGGTTGTGAAATATACCCATTCAGCGATTGCGACCAAGGTTGACTAACGCAAATTCGCCAACTTTGTAGTCGTAGTAATCAAAATGTCTCTAAAGATCTATTTAACAGTTTCTATTCCTAAAGCATTCTTCAAAGCCTTTCGAAGCTCTAAGCGAATTGTGTAACACGTCCTAATACGCATGTAGGCAATTTCACGAAGTCTTATTGTAACTATAAGTAGCAACTAAAATAAAAATCCAGTAACTATAACTATAACGAGAAAATAATACTAACTATAATAAGATGCCATTAACTATAACTGTAACTAAAATAAAATCTGTAAGGAGAATCACACTGGTTCGTGTTTTTAAAAGGTTTTCTGTTTTAGCCTTAAGCCAACGATAACAATATGACCGATAGGACCTATGACCAATTGTCCGTACACCGTTTGTATCAGTCTCTCGACATGTTCATGTTGAAGATTTGTCTCCGTCTGTGGTAGACTTGGGTTGTTTTTGAACTGATGTCGTGTAGGCTACTCTTTGTGAGAGTTGTTGAAGTTTGATTGCCATCTTGGCTGACGTTTTTGGTTCTACGTCTGTGATGTATGTTTTCAATTTAAATATTGCATTAAGCGAATTATTTTATATAGTCTATTACATACTTTCCGTCGGTAGTGGCAAAATGTAGGCCTATGTTACACGGAGAACGTCAGAAAAAGTATTATTTTATTATTTATGATTTAATATTTATTATATTTACTAACATACATAATTTTGAGTATTTTTACAGCGCTGCATTTAGACAATATCTTGAGTTTTAGATGGCCATTGACCAATGATTACCTCCAACAACGGTAAAGGTTTCTGTCAACGTGTCTGGGCCAAAGAAACCGATGATGTCTATGCGAATCGTCTTTGGACCGAGATCTTTCACGCTCCATGTATAATTACAATATGGTCCACACGATCTCGAAGAACCATCTAACCACAGCTTGCATGATGATAATGAGTAAAGATGGTTTCGATCTGACGAGACGACATATTTGAGGGATAATTCTTCTCCAACGCGCACGAACTCATTGCCAAGCTTGCCATTGCACAGTATAAGCAGTTTGTATTTTTTTTTAACTGAGTCTACAAGTAAATTTGCATGAAATTATTTGCAATATTCAGCCAAATCGGTACATTTAATAACGTGGAACATCGGTCATAATTGTCACCAGTTATCAGTCTGAGATAAAGAAAGCAACTGTTCAAGTAGAAATCATGAGAATCACTATTTACCGTATATGTGCGTTTGTCTGTATGTTTGTATATTATTGTAGCTAGTGTGTAGTTTGTACTGTACCTAAAGATTTTGATAAGCTGCACGCCATCATGTAATGACCAGCACGTGTAATAGTACATGATGGCGTATTTTGGCGCATTGCTATGGGCGAAATTCTAGGGGGGTCTAGCAATACATTTTCCCGAACATCATTGCCGGTGTCACAATATAGTCTCCCCCGAAACAGTCTCCTCTTGGCGGAAATAATGACTCCCCGGAGACTCTGTAACAGAACAAAGTCTCCCCCATTGAACTTGAATCTCTCCATCTACGATACAAAGTCTCCCCCTACTAAAATCGCCTCCTTCATTTTCGGTTGCTTTTCTATATTACATAACATAACATAACACATAATTTTAAATATGATTTAATATGTGCATTTCTGAAACAAATGACTTTATGCTTATTAGTCGAACTGGACATGAAATAAATATGAAATGAAATACGAAAATTATTAAATAAATGTTCCATAGTAGTATTCTGTAGCGTGTAATAGCGCCACTAGTATTTCGGACGCGCTTATGTAATTAAAACCCAGTGGAGAGATTACACACATTACTATATACTGTAATCAAGAAAATGACTCTGATTAGAAATAGACACTGCTCATAATCGCCGACTTTTGGTTTTGTCTATGGGTGCCACTGCCTGAGATGACATAGTGTTAATGGCAAGCGCAGTAATTAAGCGGGGCTTGTGCCCCTTTTGTGTCTTCCCTGTTCCCTAGCCAATGCACTGATATGTAATAGTCAAGTTATAATTGTTGTTAATTGTTATATGCATTGTGCTTCTGGAAATAAAAGTTGTCAGTTGTCAGTTGTCAGTAATGGAACTACAGGATTTGGTGACTCGATTGGACAGGGAAGGGCGAAAAAAGGGCTTAGAGATCAACATAGGTAAAACAAAGTGTATGGCACTAAATGGGAATCAATGCAACATCAAAGTACAAGACACTATGATAGAACAAGTGGAAACCTTCGTGTACTCATAGCAGAAGACGTGGATTGCAGCAGGGAGATAAGAATAAGAACTGCAAGAGGACTTGGAATAGGAGTAGATCTGATGAAACTGTGGAAAAGACATAACATAAAAATTAACACAAAGATTAAATTAATGAGGACACTTTTATTAAGGCCAGTGATGATGTATGCTGCGAGAGCTGGACAATCAAAAAGAGGGATGAGGAGAGAATAAAAGCATTTGAAATGAAATGCATACGAAAAATACTGGGTATATCATGGATAGAGAAAAAACAAATGAATGGGTGTTAGAGACGGCGGGAGTGGAAAGGAATTTACTGGAATCAATCAAAAGAAGAAAGATGTCTTACTGTGGACATATAATGAGGAAACCAGGTGAATGTCTAGAGAAAGAAATTATGCAAGGAACGGTACCGGGAGCAAGAGCAAGAGGGAAACCAAGGAAGAGGTGGATGAACAATGTGGGCGAATGGCTGGGATTATCAACGGAAAGGTTGCTGCGAGAAACCGAGGACAGGAGAGGATGGAGAAGAATCGTCTACAATGCGACCAACCCTCGTATCGAGAATGGTTGAAGAGAGAGAGAGAGAGAGAGAGAGAGAGAGAGAGAGAGAGAGAGAGAGAGAGAGAGAGAGAGAGAGAGAGAGAGAGAGCCACTGCCTGGGTTCTACCCCAGTCCCCGGGAACACTTTATATATTCTACATTGCCATAGGTGACTTTTAGTGCATTTTGGGAAAGAAAATAGTTTTCTTGTCAAAGGTTACGTGGTTAGAAAAGGTAATTGAAACTCACATGACGGTGACCGACATCGGTGCGCAACCTTACTGCTTACAATACATGTTCGGAAAATGTGTGTATGCATAGCCTGTCTGATACAGGCCATTTGGAAATTTATTGTACAGTTAACAGGCTGTTACTGTGTAGTGAATTACTTAATTGGTCTACAGGCTATCAAAAGCTATGAAAACAAAAAATTATGACAAATAGTATTCATGCAATGTATAATAGTTCATTGCTGCTTGTGAAGAAGACAATAATATAGTGGAGTGTAAGTCTTATTTATTACATGTGAAATGCATTGCGCCTAACACTGCAGCCTTCAATAAATCGTTAGCAATTGTTTCTAAGTTCAGTTTTGTACACAGGCTTTTACGAACATGTAGGATTGCAATGTGGTTAAGTCGTTCCTGCGTCATGGTAGACCTGAGAAATTTTCAGTCTACAAAGGGATGACAATGACCGCTCAGCTGCAGTGCATGTTGTAACTGGAACTGTCAGTGCTAAGCAGAAGAGCTTAGCTAGTTCTGGTAAGATTTATTACAGTTTAATCATGTCTTGCCCTGAGGCACGAAAGACATTTAAAGCATCCTGCATTAAAGCTGGTGTAGCATTGCGCTGTCTAGCAATGTCAGCATGTCACGATGCAGTCTTAAGCGATCAACGTCCCAGAAAAAACTTTTTGTCGAAAATCTTGGGTCTCACCACCCAAAGCGTTACTTTGGTAGATGACAATGTTTGTGGAAATCTTTCAGTTTTTTTGGATGCTGTTTATTGCAAGGCTGTTAGAGGTGTCCAGAAAAATGATACATCGCAGAAACCAACCATTCCTTATTTTTCCCCCCATTATTCTATTCATATATTGTCTAGAAATATTTTGTACAGAATTTTAATATGTTATCCTGAGGTCCCTCAAAGCCCCCGAACATACCCTACTTAAACTCCCAGAACTCAAGGCGCCCATACTTGAGTCTTGGAATGTCGGTCCATTGTTGATTTACTCTTATTATCACAAAACAATTAAAGAAGATTCTGTGAAAAAATATTTCTAGAAACTTTTTGGCTGCTGAGACCCAAGATTTTCGACAAAAAGTTTGTTCTGGGACACCCTAGTCTAGGTCATCGTAAAAATTGACGATTCTTTCACCATTCGACTATCCTGTAATGACCTTCTCAATGTCTTTCATGTGTTCAAAAACCTTACAGCGGAATCTGTTTTCTAGGCCAGATGTCAGTTTGTCAATTATCTCAAAATAGCGCTGTCTGTACAACTCGGCCACATATATGAAATTGTTTTGAGTAGTGGGATTTTCATCCAGGCATCGAGGGAGTTTCCTTGGTCGCTGAAGTTCAGGTTCCTTCACTTTCAGCAAGCGAGCTCCTTCTGAGACATCTGACCAGAAATGTGACCTGTCATCACGAAATCAGTCGCTTGTCGCAAAATGTAATCATGCAGAAAACGGCCAAAATATGTTGGAAACCTCAAACCGATCGAAATCGGCATTAATCCAAAAACAATTATAAAAATATATATTTAACCGAAATAATACATAACATCTTTGCTTAGATGTATCTAAATGCGTATAAAACACTTTTTACCAAGAGCCCTATATCTGTTTCGAGATGGAAATTCAGAATGTAAGTCAATTTTTCGCTATCTTTGTTGAGGCATTTGAGTAGCTTATAGTTTTCGTTTTCTTTCGTGCCTGGTCTTGTTTTGAAGAAGGAAATTCCCTTTTCCCGTTCTATTAATAAAATATGACCTTCTTTTATTTGTTGTGCACAGGGATTGGCCCAAAACAGGTCGACTTATGTAAACATTTCTATTCTTGACTAGCAACGCTGGTCACGTGACTAAATCTTGCACCGTGGTTGGCTGAAGGTTTGAAGGGTCGGTTTAAGTAGGCGCATTCGCATGACCTAGTTAACTGTCAGGGCATTACAGCAGATGAACAAGCCGATTTTTTATTTCTTCCAGTTTTCCCTTAATAAACTTAATTTTCGA
>JACEVL010000623.1:0-30000 GCA_020284085.1 Aporrectodea caliginosa
TAGGAACAAAGGGCACTCCTAGAAGGGATAGACTCCCGCTGGTTAGGGGCCCAGTTAATTAAGCTTGTGGCAGATGGCTTGATGGTAGATTACAAAGATGAAAAGCAATAAATGCCATGTGTGAAGGTGTGATAAAGGCTAAGTGATAATAAAAAACCTTAGTATCTTAGTATAGCACAAAAAAAGAACTGGAGAGTTATAGATTATTGTTATATAGTGCGTGTTTTTTAATTAAACATCTAAATTGTGAGAGACCTGCAGCCGTCTTAATTTCGTGCGGGAGGTTATTCCATAAGAATGGACCTTGGTATTTAATAGATAACTTATGAACATTCGTTCTGACTTGAGGATACGAATAAGTACAATTACTTCTAGTCACTTTGAGGTGTTTAATAGCAGGAAAGAAAGAAGTAAAGGCTGTCGGGAGGAGATTTTTATTATATTTATACATTACTTCACCTATCTGGACGTACCTAATTTGATTGAGATTTAGTAGTTTAAGTCTCTGGAATAAGTATTTAGTATGAGCATTATATGGGGAAGTAGTGATAACTCGGATTGTTCTTTTTTGTAGACTCTTAAGTTTGTTTAGGTGTACAGGGTATGTCGAGGTCCAAATGAGATTACAGTAGGTTAAGTAGGGATATATTAATGCGAAATACAGATTTTTGAGAACAGTTTGGGGGAGTAAGTAAGAAATCCTTCTAATAACTCCAATATTCTTCATGACCTTTTTAGATATTTCGTCAATATGTTGGTTCCATTTCAAGTGTTGGTCAATGAAGACCCCAAGGAATTTAGTAGAAGTTACTTTCGGTATTACATGATTATCAATGGTGAGGTCATTGTTGGTAACTGGAATGGTTTTGTTGGGTGTTCTAAAGATAATGTAATTCGTGTTAGATACATTTAATGATAATTTATTAGCTTTAAACCAATCAGCTGCTAGAGACAATTCCTCGTTCGCAAGTTGGATAAGTTTATCGTATGAGGAATGCGATAGAAAGACATTTGAGTCGTCTGCAAATAAGATGAATCTTAGTAGAGTAGAAGAGTTGGGAGGTCGTTTATGTAGATCAAAAATAAAAGTGGACCCAATATAGACCCTTGTGGCACTCCAAAGAGGATGTTTTGGAGATTCGAGAGGCAACCATTACATTTTACTCTTTGTGTGCGACTAGTGAGATAACTCTTAAACCATTCTAGCGGTTCTTTATGACTGTAATCACTTAATATGTTCACAAAATCCAGTAATGTCTCTGATGTTAGTATTATCGTCTATGTGATAAGACATAAGAAATTCATTTTATCAGCTGAAGGTCGCAGGATTTTTATCCAAAAGGTATTTTGAAATAAGTCTAGCGGTAAAGAACTTTTAGTAATGAATATAGGACTAAGGCAATTCTTTAATCTACTAATATTCAGGTGTCAAGTGCTTATGAAGAAGTACTTGCTGGAGATAACAGGGCATTTTTAACATGTTGACTGGTGGGGAAATTCCCCACCAGCCCTCTCAAATTCCCCACCAGTCCTTGCCATTTTCCCCACCAGTGAATTCTGCCCTTTTTAGTATAACCAGTTGCCACCAATGATGAAATGATTACCGTAAATCATTTTATTGACCAGGCCATACCGTAAATGCAAACCGCAGCAGACTTGAAATCTTTATAGTTTATATTTCTTTGGTCACCAATACAATAGTCCGCTCTATGCTGTTGAGTTAAGAACCGAATCAAACGGTAATTGTTGCGAGTCAGGCAGGAAATGAATGCGATTCATGAATAGTAGAAAATGATGTAGCAAATGCAGCAAGAAACGCAGTACGTCAATCATCAGAGATGGCTGTGAGTCTGGATGTCATGCCATCGTTAAGTAGATCTTCAACACATGGCGACGAACCTACTGAAGTTACCGAAGACCATTTGTTAGCTAGTGAATTAACGTCAGTCAAGGGATGTAAGGTTCAGATCAAAAGAAACAGTAATTCCTTTTAAGAAGTATAAAACTAAACTTGAATAGTTTATTAAAGAACAACAGCGAACTAGAGAGATTTGACACTACAAAAGATTCAAAGAAGCGTGTACATGTGTCTTGTAAATTGTGTCATCAATACATAGATGAAGCAAAAAGTATTCGAGAAATGGCACTGTTCCTATGACAACAGGTGTCAAAGCTGATGGCGAAGATCGTTTGAAGTTAATAGTAGATCACTTGCAATCGGAGTCACACAAAGCTGTTAAAAATCTAGATAAACTGCACAAGGAATGGGAGAAAGGAAGTGATAAGCATCCTTGGCTAAAGTTTTGAAAACGCATAGGCCTAAAGCTGATCTCATCAAGTTTCTGGTGGGCATGGTCTTTGATGTTTATAACGACTGCCTGTGTGAGACTGTTTCAGCGCTCATTCATGGCCATCTAGATCACTGACATTTACTCAAGAAGAGATTTCGCTCATAAATTTTTCAGAGAAGATCGATGGTCATTTTTCCTAGTTTCCTTAGCATTCATCTTATTTCAGTAATCAGTGTTACCCTATTTCCAGTAATTTGACTGCATGCTTGAAAGTTCAACATATTTAGTGCTTTTGACTTAAAATTACGCGCGGAAAGTGCCCTTTTTGAAATATCCCCACCAGTGGAAATTTCTTAAAAAATCCTCTGGGAGATAATGTTAACATTAACGCTGTTGAGAATCATTTTCTCTTGGAACCTTAACGTATGTGGAATCTGGAATGTAATGCTTAAAGCAGAATACAATTTTCGGAACACTGATGTCATCGCTACGATATCATATTCCACAGAAAGATGCGGTTGCTGACCTTTATAAAAAAAACATTCCTTTTTCTTGCCACGGAACCCGAAGACTAAAGTAATTCTAGAATTTCTTTTATAACTGGTATTTTGAAACCAAGTTTATTTTTCTTAGCTAACGTTTGCTTAGCATGGAGTTGCAATGGCGACTTCTGTATTATGTGCGATGATCAGCCACTATAGACATTTTTGGTATTCAGGCCTACTACTGGATAAATAAAGACACTGAGTTCGTCTCCGTTGATGACTCTTCAAACTTTCAACAGAAATCCCTGAAGACCAAACAACAGTTATTCACGAAATTTAAAGTGAGACTGGTCAACACAAGGTCAACAACTTCGCTATTGACAGAAGTTCTGTTCGATAGTGATCGAAGTGGTTAGCGCGCTGGGCTGTCAATCAAAAGGTCGGGTGTTCAAATCTCCGCCAGGACAGAAATTTGGTTCGAAATTTCTGCTATACTTGCACCCTGGCCAGCTCAGCTATAATGAGGGCTGTCCACACGTTGGGAAGATGAGACGGTGGCGGAGAGGACTGGCCACACGCCCTTATATGCCAAGGCCTAGAAAATGAAGTCGCTAACACTTCATAACCTTTGCAGTTGATCAAGCTAGCTCGAGTCTGCTCTACTTCTTCCAAGATGAGACTGGTCTCCGCAATGTCAAGAACTACGCTGTTAACAGAAGTTCTGTTTTGACCACAATGGGGGATTGTTCAGGGCCAGCACAGTGTGTCGACATCAGAAGCTGGATTACCATGGCCTCCGAGCGATTCTTCAGTATTTAAAACTTCTTGAGCTACTACTATAAATAAACATTTTATTATCAAACTATCTTAAACTTTTTCTCCCATGCTTTTAACGTTAAAAGAACACATTATTTTGATAGGCAAGACCTGACAACTACAAAATGTTCAAATTTAGGCCTACCCTGATAATAGAGGCCTAGCTTTTTGTCAAGAACACAAACGCACACACATTCCCACACACGCGCACACACGTAAATGCAAGCGTGCATACACGTATAATAATGTAATGGGGTTATGGGGTGGTGGTTTTATAATATAAAACCACCACCCCCATAACCCCATTACATTATAGCCTACGTGTATGCACGCTTGCATTTGGCAAATTATATTATTTTATATTATAAGTGCCAGTGTTCAAGTGGTGCTGGTATTGAGGTGCTGGCCTGGTACCATTTAAGCCTCGTTATCCAGACTGATTATAGACCAATAAGCGTCTATAGGCCTAAGCATGCCTAAGTATAGCCTAGTGTGCATAAGTTTTCGATAACTATGCCTGATTTTGTGTCTGTATGCTTAAGTATGTGGCTCGATCATTCCACATGTAATGTTCTTTGACTCTGCAAAGTTCAAACATGTATCCCGTATCGACAAGCGCTACTGGCTCAGCCACTCCACAAACGGCAGCAGTTGAAGTTAGATTTTAACGACGCAGTCTCCGTCCAGATTGATGGCCGTTATCTGATTGTTGTTGGAGATCCTCAGTTCTACATTTCGCACTTTGTCCAATGGATCGTTGCTGCCTTTGGCTCCATCTAACGTCACCATCGCCAGAGCCCCGTCCTCCTTCACCTCCTTCAGCGCATACTTGAACGTTCCTAGCTCAGAACAGCGATCATCGTTACGAACAATCGTGTGCATTGTTAACCCTGAAAAAGAAAAAAAGAAAACTATTGTAATTGTAATTACGACAATTTATATAGCATCCTCGGCAGCAAGCTTCTCCTAGGATGATTTAGGCTACAGAACTGTCAGCGCAAATGCTAATGCTCGGAGTTACATAACAAGTAGGCTACATTGGGGTAGGAATGGGATTGAATGGTTAGGGTAGGACTACAATAGGATGGATCAGGGCAGGGCAGGATTAGCATTGGTATGAATATGATTGAGTGAATTATGGTACAATTAGGATTGGATGGATTAGGCCTATGGTAAGAATAGGATTGGATTGATCACGGCAGGAATATGAATAAATGCATTAGGACAGACTATATAGGATTGAATGGATTATGGTATAGGGCTACAATAATAATAATAAATATAATATCTTTTCTTTAATCAAGCGCCCGACAAACGCACTGCGCTGTACATTTACATGATAATAATTATTATGCAATTGAAATCTTAACTACTAACAGAACAGACAGCCTGCAATACAACGTCGCTAATAGCAGCCTACAAAGCATATCCGCCCTACTGGGCTCGAACTCGGTACCTCTCGCTCTCTACGCCAGATGCTATCCAATGCGCTATCGGGCCCCATTGAATTCGTCAAACGAAGCAGTTGAGCTCAGTCGCTAAAACGCAGGTCGTATACGAGTATGTTGCTCGACTTCTTCTTATCTTACGACAACAACGCCTGGGAACAAATAGGCCTACGAACCGAGATGTCGCTAAATGAATATTTCTTGTTTGGTATGCCGTGTTTGGTATGCGTGTCTGCGCATGCAAGTGAGTAAGTACGTAAGCCTTAATCAGTTGATTATACATGTACAACTGAGGAAACAAAACTTGTGACGGTTGCAGATAATCCCGATGACCCCTGTCACTAGCGACACCTATCTGTTCAATCGCCCACTGACCTCTCGGTAAAATTAGACAAGGCGACAAAAGTATATGTCAATGAACACGGTTTTCTATAGCGATCGTATAATTATGGCCTCGACCCTACTCATTGTTCTCTGAATTTATCGGGTGAGCATTTTTGAATGGGCGCCACGCCATTTATGGTCCCCGTGTACAGACCGTGTTAGCCCTAGATTTCAATCTCTTGAATAAACCATGTGCGTCGGGAAGCGAACCGCGATTGAACGCTCTTTTATACAGAGCACATTGTGGGAATTGTAAAAAAATAACTGGGGGGGAGGGGTAGACGTTGATTCATGTGCAGTTTGGGTGTGAAATGTAGACTTTACTATGGGCGCTTAAGAAAGACTATGGGGTTGAACCCCAACCCCCCGGCAATTCTCACCCTGCAGAGGAGTAGGCCTATGGGACGCAGCCTATGCGCTCTGACCAATGTAGCTAACGGGGCTACGCGTAAAACTTAGTGTATAATGACTTTGAAAGGTATATAGCTAAAAATGGTTTACTATGGAACTTTGGAAGACTTTATCAGCGCCATCAATTCTTTGCTCATTTTTAAATCTACAAAATCTGGGCTAGAAATAAGATTGAATGGATTGGGGTAGGAATAGAATTGAACGGATTCGGCTAGGGATAGGATTGAATGGATTATTGTAGGAATAGGATTCGATGGATTGGGGTAGGAATAGGATTGAATGCCTTGGGGTAGGAATAGAATTGGATGAACCGGGATTCTGGGGTAGATAGGGGTATACGAATAGGAACGCATGGATTGGGTTGGAATGGTTAGCATCAGGTTCAGAATCTTTGCACCAAGCTGCGTTGATAGACGAGGGACGTAGCCTACGTTACACGATAACATCACGATTGCGTTATAATGCAAATGCAGACAATTGAGAATGACTCAGTGGAACTGTATTACTCATTAAGGAAATGACGAGAAACGTCAACTGTATCGGATATAGGTCTAATATTGGACAAATAATATTTGTCCAATATTATATTATAGACGACAACGTCATGAATAAATACGACAGATTCCTTTCACAGAAACACATGAGTCACGAGGGATGTAGGCTACATAGTAGAGCCAACTGAATCAGACGGATTCGCGAATGCTGCATATGACAACCCCACCCCACCCCCATTGACCTTTAACCTCTTACACCAGACGACAGCTGCACCGCATCCGGCTTTACCCTGCTGCCACGCTTAGCTCATTTTACTTAACTTCATTTGCAACTGACAAGCACATAATGTATTATATGTTTTTTTTACTATTTGCTATTTAATTGTTAATATTAATTGTCATAACTATTGCCATTTATAACGGAATTATTAACGGAAGATATTCTTCGCATGAAGGGCATTCCAAGAAAGTAGTAGCACAGGAGATATCCCACTGGGAGCCCCAGCACAGCTGCAAATCCAGCTCAGCATTTTATTGTATTGTATTGTATTGTATTGTATTCAAACATTTATAAAGCGCCTCTCATAGGGTGAACCATTCAGAGGCGCTCCCAGTGCGCAAGGCCAAAGAGAATAAAAAGGTTTTGAGAAAAGCAAAGGTGGAAGAGAGGTTAGTAGCTAGACAGTATAGGCCTATGTGTGAAGAATTGATAAGGCGACTTTACGGTCATCAAAGAGGATCATAAATCGTTGAAAGTGATACTTGACTAGGCCTAACAGTAAATTTGACCGCATTTTCCTGAGAACAAAAACTCCGGATAAGAGGGAGAAGTGCGACACCTGTTGTCAGTCACGAAAGACGTGTAGAGAATAAATTATGGCATAACAAAGCTCTAGTTGTGAATGTTAACAAGCGGAGACGTCTTAAGCACAAGTGCTCCAGACAGTTTTATGGAAGTCATGGTGGTAAGATATTATGCACTTATAAGAGTCAATAAAAGATAATTATAAAAGATAGGTCTACTGTGTTGGTGAGTCCAGTAGAGATGGAAGAAGCAAAGGTAGATTGACAGACTGACAGACAAACGGGCAGACAGAGAGATAGACAGACACACAGATAGACAGACAGATAGACAGACAGATAGACAGAAGGATGCAGACGTACATATAAGTGTCGATAGGAACTGAAAGATCGCAAAGGTAAAGAGGCCATGTTGAATGTGGTGATAGATTGCGAGACAGTTAAGGGCCTCTTATGAGAGGTGCTACTTACTACAGATTTCCTGAAGAGCCAGGATGTTTCTCATGCCTAGTTTATCCTACAAGCTGATAATTAATTCAACTAATTGCATCACCGATGTGTACGAAACAAAAGAAGTAGAAGTAGGCCTATTCGAAAGGATCGATACTTATTTCACAATGTTCAGTCAACATCATAAGATATAGTAAACATTATGTATGCATATATATATATACATTTATTACGAATATTTTTATAGCGCTACTTCAAGGCTACTCAGGAACGCTCCGGACTCCACCACGGCTGAAAAGGAGTCATTAGAATCGGTCTGAAACTGATTAACCAATAACCATAATAATTTCATTACTTATAATTATGTTAACCCTCGGGCTACCAAGCTTTTTTGTGACACGGACTACCAAAGAGGGTGGTTACCACCCCCCTGCATTTCGGGTCTGGTTTCACATATCATTTCTTGTAATACACCAATGGATTCAGCTTTCAATTCTGTACAGAATGGTATATTTAGTTGTACATTATGTGAATGCACCTCGAAATTACATCATTTTTAACAAAGGAACCGATAATTAGCGATATTTTATATTATTGCGTACATTTTGTACTTTTTGGATAAACAAATATACGATTATGTGTGTTTTGGAACTGATCTGTGTATCCAAGATACACAAATACATACCTACACATGTTTATATACGTATAAATATGCATCCATACATATATACATGTACATTTTTATCTGCATAGCATCTTCACATTACCGTGAATGGCACAAAGCCGCATTTAGTTAAGTTCTTAGTTAAGATTATAATTAAGTTTTTCTTTTTATGCAATGATTTGATTTAATTAGGCCCTTACCATTATATCTCTCTTTCTTTCACAGGCCAATGATGAATTTAGGTTACAGAATACAAAGGCACGGGGACCCTACTTAAGCGGGATCATATCCCTTCTGGGTTTCCCTTTTGCTACCCTGGTTTCTTTTTCTCTTTATGTCGTTATTTGATATATATTGTTGTTATGTTTATTTTTCTGAGTTGCAATTAGATATATATTTCTGTTATGTTTTTGGGTTGCAATAAATTGATTTGATTTGATTTGATTTGATTTGATGTTGTGCATGCATACATGTGTAATGCTGCATTCAGCCATTTTCACACCGATTACGCGTATTATTATTTATTTTGATCACTTCCGGTTTTCAAAAGACAAACATTTAAGTAGGCAAATGAAGCCCTACATTCCCTCTAAAGAATGGTTTATATGTTTCTCTTCTAGGAAGAATAGTCAATAAGCTACAGTCGAAAAACTAGAGGGGTTCATGGCCCTCTGGATTTAACAGGCCGTACACAAGCCATTGGGAGCAGCCTGTGACGTCACGAGTGCCGGCCGAAGCGCCGCCATATGCATTGCGAGGTTTTTTCGAATCGAGTATTTCTTGGTTTTGACGTGAAATCGTCGTTAAATCTTGCATTTACGCTATTACTTGTTTGGATTTGATTCGCCGGAAGATACAGAGGTATGTATTACACCAACGAAGACGTAAAGTTATAAATCGAAAGGTTAACGAAATCGGAAATGAGTATTAAAGTTGAATAGGCAATAGCCTACAACCTAGACTCCTCTCCCGGCTGCACGAGTCGGCATTCTATTAGCTTCATGGACCGAACTGTAGGCTACGCGGAATGTACAATTTTTACCATGTTGTCTAATGACGAGAATCCTGACCCTAACGACCCTCACGACGCCTAACCGACTCCCACGATGCCTGACTGGGATCGGACGGCAAGCATTTAGTATCGGGGTACGTAAGTTTGCGGGCGTCGGATGGCATATTTTGGCATGCTGCGCGGAAGGTACGATGTTTTCTAAAGACGACCCTAACCCTGACCCTAACCGACCCTCACGACGTGTAACCTTACCCTAACCGACTCTCACGACGCCTAAAATGACGGGAGAAATACACGCACCCCGATACTAAATGCTTGCCAATTGGCTAAATAATTTGTCAGTGTATAGATGAATATACGAACATGTATGTGAGCGGTATATGAAACGGATGCTGTGACAATGTGTACGGTAATCTATCATTTTACCGCCCCAAGTTATTCGCCCATTGTAATTCTTGCATAAGTAGAATTTGGATTGATGAAAATAATTGTTGCTTAAATAAAAGTTGGATTGATGAAAACAATTGTTTGCTTAAATAGAAGTTGGATTGATGAAAATAATTCTTGCTTGAATAGAAGCTGGATTGTGAAACGATGAAACAATATGTGTGTAGGCCTACATAATAAGGGACGCTGAAATGATAAATTGTCATATGTACACTGTGCCATAAGCTTAAGTACCTATAAACGTTATGAAAGATTTTTGAGTGTTAACAGTGCAAATAAATACAGTTGGTGTGTTGTGGATTATTCGATTTTGAATGATTTCGTTACAGACTTCAAGAATGCCGCAGAAATGCTGTGTGCCGAACTGCCGTGGAAACTACCACAAGACGAAAGAACACGCAGAGGAGAAAGTCAGTGTTTTTCGTTTCCCTAGTGACCCAGAACTTCGCACGAAATGGGCGAGAATGATTCCCAGGCAAGGATTGGAATTTGGAAGTCAATGAAAAAACTGTCGTGTGCGAGAAACATTTTGTACCAGAATTTGTAATAAGAGTAAATACTGCAACTTGTGCCGATGGATCTATTCTGACGGTTCCACGAAAGAATCCGAAACTGGCAGCTGATGCATAACCTTGTTTGTTCACGAACAATTCATCCTACCTGTCTTCCGATCCTCCAAAGAAGAGAAAGTCACCAGCTGAGAGGTTTGCTTAACATACCGTACGTGACAATGAAGAATTTCATAAATGGATGCAACAGGATGCGATTTCTTCATATGACGAGCTGCTGTTAAAAATTGATGACTTCGTGAAAAAATTATCGGACACTCAGTGGATTACACTTCGTGATAACAATTGTTTGTGTATTTATACTTTTGATCTAGTTGACAAGCCATGGATTACTACAGCTATTAAAATACTGAGGAGTCTGAATGTTGAAGTTTATAGAGGTGAGTCACATGTTGTCAGTCAAAGTTTGACTTGGATCCTTGGTAAGCTATGTGTGCTTAAATGCTGGTCACAGTTGTCATCAGTACTTAGTCACTTCTGTACTGATGTTGGTCATTTATCTGTGAAGGAACAAGTAGAAGTTGTTAAGCAGGATTTACATGAACTAACTGAAATGATAACTGATAGTGATGATTATGGTGCCGATGTGTTGGCTCGATTAACATTTCTATGTGAACAGATATCACTGCTTTTTGCTTCAAAAATGAAGTACAGTCCAGATATGCTATGTATAGCTTTTCGGTTTTTTCCTGCATCTGCCACTGTTTATCGCCGTTTGCGAGACACTGTTTTAACGTTACCAAGTGTTTCCTATTTGAAACGGCTGGCTACTGTTTTTCACTGTCTGGTGGATTAAATGAAACATTTCTAAACAATTACTGCAAGAAAGAAGCAGATAAAATTACTGTGGGGAAGCAGAAGGCCAAAAAGAAAATTAAAAACACTAACTCCTTGAGAATTATAATGTCTGTGATTTTACTGTGTGTCATGTAAATTAAACGTTTGGTAATTACTGTATTTTGTCACATACTGAAACTTTAGAAAGCTGGATATTTTATATCAGGTTCATTAGCTTAATATTTAAATCTTGAAGGGGCGCTATTACACTTGCTCATGCATACATACATACATTAATGGGTAAAGTAAATGTTGTCCCCATGCCTGCACTACTTGTCAATTTAATAGCTTCAGAATTCTTGGTCCTTGATTGTGGAACTCTTTATCGGATGTAGTCTATACTTTCAAGAAAAAATATAAAAAGTATTGTTTTAAAAATATTCTAATGTTGATGTGTAGCTTTTGGTCAATATACCTGTACCTGCATTTAATATGCTCACATTACTTATCAATCTTCTACGTGTAGTAATTTTATTACTAAGTCATTATTGATATTGGTGGTATTGTGATGATGTACCAGTGTGATTCTCGTTAACGATAACGATAACGAAAATGTTCGTTAACGAAAATAAAATGATTTCGTTAACGATAACTATAACTAAAAAATATCACTAACTATAACGAAAATAACAATAACGAAAATTCATCTTTATTTTCGTTAATACAAAAAATAAAAAAAGGAAGTGCAATATGGACAATTCTACATAAATGAGAATGAAAAATGCGATATTTTTTATTTTGCAATTTGTCAGTTACTTTGGAAACCCGTGTATTCATGAAGCTGAATGCACCCATGCTTGAAAGGCTTTAAAAGCTCTGAGCAAATTGTGAAACAGCGTGTTAATACGCACAATTTGCTCATATATAGCCTTAATTATTGTAACTAAGTAGTAACTAAAAAATAATACTAACTATAACTATAACTAAAATAAAACCATTAACTATAACTGTAACTATAACTAAAATAAAATCTGTAAGGAGAATCACACTGTAATGTACTGCTGTTATTGTTATTATTATTACTATTATTTAAGTCCAAATTAAATATCAAATACGTTTATGAACAATATTCAAGAACGAGGGTCAAGCTTAGTATAAGCTATTAGCTTTTCTTGGTTCCTGTTGCACTGTACTTGCTGTTTCATGATTTTAACCTAAAACCTGTTCTGTACAATAAACATATATTACATTTTACTCCTGCATGCTTCTTGTCTTAGTCCTGAAGTCCAAATTGGGCATGCTCCTAAATATCTTAAGGATCACATTCATTTCCCTCTCTCTCTTCAGTTTCTCATCGACCTCTCCACTTCTTGGTCAGACATACAATTTTTGTTCACGAGTTACGACCACTATGGCCCAAACTAGATCTTTTGCCACTATTGGACCCTCACTATGTACCTCTCGCAGAAATTTACAGCGCAAGACGTTTATTGTTAGAATGTTGTACTCCTATTGATTGTTGTTAAGTCTTATGTACACCAGAGTGCGGATATGCAATTGGTTTAATAAAGAATATACTTACTTACTTACTATGGAATGCCCTTTCCTCCTCTCTACGTGCTACCATTCTTTCTGGGTCTATTCTTACAGCCTTCTCCCTCCTCAAAACCTTCTTCTCTAGGGGTTCTTGCACTGGCAGCGCTACTGAATGGCCAATGCAGTGAGTGGCGCTATATAAATTAACCAATATAATACAATACAATATTTCGCGGATTGGTTTATTACGTTAATTAATTATTTGAACTGTAAAATCATGGGCTATCTGAACGCAAACCAAGCAGCAACAGCTACATGCATTAGGCCGGCGTTTGTGCCTGTCGCTATCTAGAAGGCCATGGTTATGGGGAGCGAGTAAGGCAAAGTAAGACACCTCTTTAAAGAAGCCAATTCCTGCTATAAGTATCATGTCCATCACAGTGAATCTAATATTTACTACCATGGTCTGCAGCCAAAAGAGGTCGCTAAACAGCAACAATAAACAGCAGTAAAGAATCGAATATTGAAAAGCATTCTACCGACGCGATATACATATTTCAGCTGGGTTCATTGCTCGCTCGTATATAACTCCGCTACTGCCCGTACTGTGGTAGCGCCAGTCAAAAGCCTGATTGAAGGAGGTATCAAATCAATCAAATCGTTCTTTATTGTTTCACAATTTTAGTTACAGTCCATGAGTACAGCATTTCTGAAAACAAACACTTATTAAAGAGTAAGTATACAGATTGGTTGGTACATATAGTGAAGGGAAACAATGGAAGAACCAAAAGAGACATGAGCCCCGCTAGGCAGGAACCCCCAAAAGGTGATATAGGATCAGTTGTACATGATAATTTCCAGTGCTGACAACCTACAGTAAAATATTTTAACGAAATATTTTAGTGGTACGATGAGTCAGACACCATGATATAATATTTCTAATCTGTGAGATATAGTATAGCTGAGTTCTACAACAGTTGCATGATATTCTTAACTATTCTTAACTAACAACGTCATACCTAATCATTAGACAACCCCCAACAGGAGGAGGAGAATTAAGTGAATAATCAGTAGGGTAGGCAAACTTAGAGCAGGTATTTGAAAGGTACCAGTAGTCGAGGAGAGAAGAATTCTTAGTAGAGCCCACAGTCATTTCAAACGGTAGTTAGTTGGTGCATTCTTAAAGCATTTTGAAGGAAGCTAAGATTTTCAAGCTACGTATCTCGCAAGGCAGATTATTCCAAGTCATAAGACCCTTGTGCTTGATCGAGTGCTTTCTGCAATTGGTGCGAAATCTGACTGAGCGGAGAGTTTCCTTGATCCTTGTGTTGTGATTATGTATTTCATTTGAAAAAGCGAAGTAATCTTTAGGCGACACCAATGATCGTTGTTATCAAACAGTGTCGTTAAACTGAAACTACAACTACTCGTTATATAATGCGATCGTGACTAAACTAGTAATGAAACAATTGCTCCTAATGACGTCAACAATGGCCTTTAATGCCATAATTATTATTATTATGTCGTTAAACACGCAAGATTCCTTGCGTCATATGCAAAGCTTAAACACCTTTATGAAGTGTTCGTCCCATGCAATATGACTATACTCGACAACTTCAGCAAACGATAACTCCGCCTCTGCTCGCTTTCTCACAGTGCCAGTCCAAAGCCTGGATGAAGGAGGAGGGCGACGCTAATGGTCTTTACTAACACACACCTAGTCGTTAAACAGGAATACACACACTCAGAGTAGGGCGACGCTATCCACATTTATAATGACACAGCTTCATTAAACAGTAACCACCTACCTTCGTAACAATTTGATTTATGCCAAATATGTCAGGTATGGCGACGTCAAAGCCGTGGACGCCACACGATCAATGTGGACACTAATACACGAAATAATGAGATTCACTTAGACACCTTTAAAATAAGTTTGTTCTCTCTTATATATAAAAATCCACAGCACTGTTCATTTCAGTATGAAAATGTTGGCTGCTAGGTCGACGTCAAGAAGAGCATTAAGTAAGTCCTGAGAGGCAGACATAGGAATGAAGTGCAAGCAACTTCATTTGCTTAGCCTTGGCACATGACGGCGGATGGCCAAATCCTCTCCCTCGCCATGTCATCTTCCCATCGACAGTGTAAAGCCAGGGTGCTCATTGTAGCTGCGTTAGCTAGGGGGCGCAGGTGAGGCAGAAATCTCGAACCAGATTTCTACACTGGTAAATTAATATCATTGCTTTCATTGTCAAATTGATTGTGGTAAATGAAGAGTGAATTGGTCATTGTTCGCAGGAAGATTATAAAATAGACTGATACAGGAAGAAATGTATATATAATTACCGCCCTTCGCCTTAGGCAATCGATAATCAATTTCAAACGATTTTTATATAGCGCATTGTTTTAAACGACGTAACAAGCGATGACCGTTTATGGGTCAAATCGTATCCGTTGTACGACTCAAGTATACTATCAATGAGTTGTTTATTGATCAAACTCTCCGCCACGGTTTGTACTCTGGTAGTGCCAGTCCTAAGCCTGGAAAGGAGGGAGGAGGGTGACGTTAATCACCTTTCTATGACACCGTGTCGCTAAACAGCAACTAATTAACTTTATTGATCAAATAATTATATTCATATAATCTTACGTAGTCTATTCTATACATTATTTTCCAAACCAGTCCCAGGTAGTGTCAGTTTGGACTGATCTTTATAAAACACGTGTCTAAAGCAACTGCAGAAGAATGGAACAGTATTCGTTTTCAAAGTTGCCGTTAGCGTCGATCTTGACACGCAACTCGGTTGCTACAATCACAGATTTCTCCCCAATCAATCTCGACGCTTATTTGAAATTTGAGGAGTACTCGTGATTAAAATTACGTACCCCTACACAGTATCATCATCATCATCTCTTCCTGACGCCAGCTATTTGGCGGCGATGGATACGAATAAATAATCCACCCATTGTCCTCGGTCATTTGTCAAGTCCATTATTCCCCTTAGTGTTTGTCCAAGTGATGTTATGTCCTCAGTTATATTATCCATCCTGCGTTGTCTTGGTCTGTCTTTACAGTATACATGATATAAAATGTTTGTCTCTAAGAACTAAATGCAAATTTTTTTCCACTATTAGTAATTATAATTATGTATAGAAGCATTTTACGTCTCTTAGTTTCTATATTATGTTCCTTATTGTGGTATTGGTATAATAGTGCTTGGTCATAATATAGTCGATTCTATAGGAGTTCTTGGATCTTTTTGGTAGATCATTGCAATTTGTGCTGTTAGGTTGTAGTTCTTACACTCTAACAGAAAATGGTTGATTGTTTACGGAGTGTTGGAATGTTCACATGCCCGGTAGGATGTTGATCACCTCAAAATGTACTGCTATTTATATCTTAGATTGGATTGGATCCACAGTTTTACGGCAGCTTATGACAACATAGGCTGTTGCCGCCGACAAAGATTATTCTTGGTATTTTACAGCTTTTATATCTTACAACGATATATTGACGTATAAATTGCGTCTGCTGCTTTCCTAATAAAGGTTTCTAAAAATATGAACTTAAGTATCGATTTTACCCTTTGTACATTTTTAATATACCCAGCGTGTAACAACCGCATGTCACCTTTATTTGAGGAGTTCTTGATTGAGTGTATAATTGTGTATGCAAGTAGTCCAGTGGGATACTTTATACGATTAGTTAGATCGGTCGCCTTGTAAGGCGGAGAGTACAGGTTCGATTCTCCTCCCCTGAGACCGTTACTGTGTAGGGACGTTGAGCAAGTCCTTCAGTAACAGTTGCTTAGCGCTATCGATTGTTGCTTTGTTATTCAATATTACTATTTTTGTTGCTGTTAAAAATTGTTTAGCGTCATCTTACGACCTCATTTAGCATAGACCTAGCGAAACCTCTCATGAAGTGGTATTGTCTCGAATAACTGCATGGATGAAATAATTGCATTGGGTGCATCAATTTTAAAGGTGTCTAAATGGCTATCAAAAGGGTATCCGGACAATTCCCCCGGAACTCCCCCCTCGAACAGTAAGTAGATAACTCTACCATTGTCAATGATAACTGTCATTAATCCGACTTCTAGTGTTTAAAATATATTAGTACGATATGGCGGTATAATAATTGCTTGGCGACATTTTGTTCCTATTCTTGAGAGCAGCCTAATTACTTTCAATTCCCGAATCGCGGAGAGTACGGGTTCGATCCTCCTCCCCTGAGACGATTACTGTGTAGGAAGGTTGAGCAAGTCCTTCACTCGCAAATGCTCAGTGCCATCGCTTGTTGCTTCGTCATTCCATATAACTATTTTTGTTGTTGTTAATAATTGCTTACCGACATCTTACGAAAAACTGCATGGATGAATTAATTGCATTGGGTGCATCCATTTTAAAGGTGTCTAAATGTCGATCGAAAGATAGTTGTAAGAGTTTATATGTTGCGCTGTTTCAAGCGCTTACCGACTATGTCCTATCTTTGCAATTTTTGCCTTAGTACAAAGGTATGGGCCGAGGTCGCTTACTGGCAGAGTGATCGCGTTGTAACGCAGAGAGTACGAGTTCGATCCTCCTCCCCTGAGCTGGTTACTGTGAACGGGCCTTGAGCAAGTTCTTCACTCACTATTGCTCAGCGCCTATGATATAGATTTATTGGCCATTCGCAATGTAGTAAACACAATTCGACGATGACGACGACGATAATGATGATACCGATAATTTTGTCCAACATCTACACTAAATAGTTATAAGATCATTGATGGGAATTCTGGCTGCAAACTTATTTTTCACCACAGTTTAACGTCGTCTTATGACATCAAAGGCCGTTGACGACAAACTGGCTGCAAACAAGCGCGTTGATGTTTATATATAAAGTCGTTGAAAAACGTTTTAAAGGTGTTTAGTGAGAGCCGTACATTTTTCCAATATTCAGTAACGTAACACGGTTGGTTGCAAGGTCAGTTGACGTCGACCTTAGTTGCCTTTTAATATGAAAATTTCCCAACCATGTAAAAATTGTAGGTTCTTAGAAACCGATGGTTTTTTCCAAGTAGCAAAACATAAGAGACTGTTTTGCATAGGATTAGCAGTCGGCGTGGCTGGATTTTCATGATTTCTTGGACATGTATCGTCTTAATGGTGGGCATTACTAGGAATTAAACATGTAAAACATAAAACAGCGCTAGGGAATTTCTTTCGACTGGAGCTTTTGGAGATTACGATAACGATAATCCCATAAAAGATATTAGTTCCGGATCAATGTCTGTCTGTATGTCTGTCTGCATGTCCGTCTGTCACTCTGTCAGTCAACCATTCAGACAGACTGATTGTCTGAATGACTGACTGACTGTCAGTTGACTGGTTGACTAAGAAACTGGCTGACTGACAGAGTGAATAATATACATGTAGGCCTATATTTATACGTGAATGATGACAACAAATGGTTAAACAAAGGTATGCATAGGTGTCCAGATTTATATAGTTTCGAATGAATCCGTTTAAAAGGTGTCTAAACTTATGTTGTGTTTCATGTAGTATAAGTTTACATGAACTTCATGTGGCGTATAGTGATCACAAAAGATGCCAAACAAATGACAATACTCGGAAGGATATATGTATGTACTTATGCGTATTAAATCATCTGACAAAAATGAGCGAATGAATGAATGAATGAATGATTGAATGAATGAAAAAGCATGCGTGCATGTGTATTCTCTCAGCTGCGACCTAATTGGATTAGGTAAGATTATATAAAACTTGTAATTTTACAATTTAAAGACGGGATTAAGAATCTCAAATAGTTTAGATTGTTCGCCAATTTTTTTACATTTTACTTTTGTGGGTGTGACAATTGCTGCAAAAAATTTAATTTGCATCAAGTGCCTTCTTATCATAATACATGAATAATAAACATTGTTAACTTAATTTTGTGTGAATTTAAACAGCAATTCATTCGTTCATTCATTACGAAGTTTTATATAGCGCCCCTTCAAGGTTACTACTCAGGAGCGCTCCCGACCACAGCAGGTAGGGCCTATATGGAGAAACAAATGATCCCGTTAGACACCTTTAAACGAATTCTTTTATAAACAATATATTATTTGTGCTTAAGCATTGATATAGCCAATAAATAATAAATAATTGTTAAAATATAGTTGCCTAACGGTTACTTGATTAAAAAATATCAACTTTTTCTAGAATAATGTTCCTTGATTAAGCTTATAGCATATTAATTGGTTGTTAATGTGTGAGTTTTTAATGTGTTTTTTTCTTTCTTGTATTGGATAAAACTGACGCTTAATAATATTTCTAATATTCTTGGTCCTTAGTCATTGCTTAAAATTGGTTTGCTTTGATTGTCATGTTGATATTAATAATTAAATCTGTATGTACTATGATAGATAGATATTGAATATTGAACACCGATTGTAAATGTAATATTGATAGTTTGATGGTAATTTAGATAGATGAATGTGATATTCTATCAAATATTGTTAATAAGATTGAGGAGAAAACAGTTATTAACATTATATGGAAATGAACTTAATCCGTCAGATACTTTAAATGCGTCAACATCCTGTCAGAAATGGAATCAAAGTCAAGAAAAGAAAAAGAAAACTGATGATAGAAATTATACGAAAATGAAGTTATTCCGTCAGAAACTTTAAATATGTCAACATCCTATCAGAAACGGAATCAAAGACGAATAAAGAGAAAGAAAACTTATGAGAACATTACAAGAAAATGAACTGAAATACATCAAAAACTTTAAAGACGTCAACAGCCTTTGTAGCTATAGGATATTGGAATAAACTTCGCCAGTGTTCCTACTGACAGTGCCAGTCCCAAGCCTCGATCTGTTATCACACAGTGTCGTTAAACCGAAGCTACACGACTACCTTAACCCTCATCCACACTCCTGGGGTCCAGGCGGACCCCATCCGTATTGGCATAGGTGTAACTTTTGTGTGCTAGATGCCATAACCTTATGATTTCATGTAATCGTCGGTCCTTCATCGACCAATAACTGCATGCATTTATAGGTCGGCATATGATGTCAGACATATAAAATTTCAAAATTTCAAATTGGGTCCGGAGAGACCACGGGGGTCCAACTGGAGCCCACGCCTATAAATCTATTAAAATTAACCTAAGAGACATTATGTAGACACAATTTTCTAGTAAAGTTGACACACCTAAATAGAGCAACTGTCAAAATAGACACTTTCCTACAAAAAATGGCTCGGAGTAGTGCGAGATATAATTGCACGTTGGTAGGCCCAGTTCTCCAGATTTACCAGCTGCAAGGCACTGCAAATAACCTGACATCACGCAGTAGTTCTATGTGCATAGACTTGGCCCACAAGATATTATCCTTTTTCATAATGGAATTATTAGAGATGAAAAAGGAACAGCAAAAATGGAACCACCTCACCTATTTATTATACCTGTCATGATGGATATTATGGCCAATGAAAGACATTTTGAACATTAGAAAGTCATCTCCATATGAAATGTTACTCAAGCAGATAGGGCTAAGAAGTTGGAATTACGACAGCCGATATAAATACATTCTTTTTCTACTTGTTGGAGCATAAGGAGCCAAATTGTAGCCTCTGCGTGACTTGTGGTGAAGCGAATATCGAACATGGACAGTCAGTCCTTACTGCAACAGTGTCCGTAATTCGTGTCAAGAGTATATTGCATTTTCTTCTAAAATCTTCTTTAAAGATTCGTTTGAAAGACAAGTAACTTTATGAAAACTTTATGTAATCATGTCTAAAGAAAACTTATGCAATTTTTTGGTGTTGGGTGGTAGGCCCTAGTAGCCTAATCACTTGAAATACACATTCCAAACGGACCCCAGGTATGCAATAAGGTAACTTTCATGACCAGTGTGGATGAGGGTTAAGGGATATTTTAAAGACTCTGCAACAGTGCAATAAGCTGTTATTATATCAAAACGAACAAATATGTTCCTATCAGCTAAAAGACGAGGGAGAATTCGGCGCAGGGAGAATACGCAAACTTTGCATTGTTGTCAAACTAATCCTTATCAATTATTGTTGCGTCGTCGATGATTTCCTGTTTTAGTTTTAGTAAAATAGTTGTTTCTTTCCACCCACCTGTTTTGCAACTTGAAGAAACTCGTAATTCAGAATTCTCGGGTTTACGATTACTTTCATTTTCGTTTCGCTTCTGTTTTCCTGCAAGGGCGTACATTGTAGCTGTATGTGAGTTCTTGTTTGATATTATTTACATTAATGCTAATCGATGCTTTTCTCATTAAAAACGCTTATTTTCTGAGAACTTTCAACCTGTGTAAAATGGCTACTTACTTAACAAGAAAAGTAGATGCAAAATACGAAGCCTACTCCGTGGTCGCGTCAAAGAGCAGGAAGTAATTTGATTGGCGTCTATTTTTAGGATAAAATTTTGCGCCTCATCGCAACAACACAATGTCATATCTGTTGCTGTGTCTTAATATTTGGCATCCGTTCCCTCAAAATTTTAGTAAAGGTTTGCAGACATTAGAAAAGGTTAGGGCTGACGAAAGACCAACTGATGAGACAATTCTTGATTTGTCTGGCAACAATTGATTGCTCTAACAGTTCACCGTTACCAGCTAGGATTCTAGGACTGTTCATTAAAGGACGAATTTAAAATGGACTATTCATCCTGGACCATTAATCAAGTGACTGTTCAAGTGTTCGTCAAAGGTCTATTGATCTAAGGACATTTCATCAAGAGGGTTATTCATGATTGGGATGGTTCATCGAAACGAAATTAACGTATCACTTAGCTGTCGGGGATTACACATACGGCGTGCGCAATATTACGTAAACTCTTGACCGTATATTTTTTTTTTGGGGGGCTGATAGCGCATTGGATAACACACTGGCATAGAGAGCGAGAGGTACCGAGACCGAGTCCGTAGGTGGACATGCTTTGTAGGCTGCTATTAGCGCCGTGTATTGCAGGCTGTCTGTTCTGTTAGTAGCTAAGATTTATGTCTTCTGTCATTTGTGTTCTTGTGAATTGTTTAATTGTCATAACATGTAAATGTACAGCGCAGTGCTTTTGTCAGGCGCTTCATTAAAGAAAAGATATTATATTATTTTCGTACAATGCTCCCTACTTCTAATATCATCTCAAGATATCTTAGAGAACGTCGTTAAAATGCATTGGTAATGAGAAGCCAACTCTTTAGGCAATGATAGAAGCTTCATCCATTTAAATGAAACTGCATTTTAATATTACATAATGTGCTGGTCAAAGAACTCAAAGTTTGAAAAGTAAATTAAATAGGAGAGTCTTTGATTTTGCAGCATAAATTGTAAAATTTAAAGAAATGTTCGACGAGTGTGATTTTTTGGCTTGTACCTAGCGCATCTCTAGGGGGGGGGCCGTGGCGCATTGGATAAGATCTTGCACAGTGACCGAGAGGTACCGAGTTTGAGCCCCGTTGGGCGGATTTGCTTTGTAGGCTGCTATTAGCGCCGTTGTATTACATGGCTGTCTGTTCTGTTAGTAGTTAAGATTTCAATTGCATAACAAGTAAATGTACAGCGCAGTGCGTTTGTCAGGCGCTTATTAAAGAAAAGATATTATTATTATTATTATTATTATTATTATTATTATTATTATTATTATTATTATTATTATTATTATTATCTTTTCAAATATCTGGATTCATTCAGTTCTAATCGACTTTGGAACACCTTGAGAGTGTAGAATCTGTTAGGCCTTATTTGATCATATGAGTAGATTGGTTTGTTGATAGAGAGATTTTGTAGATATTCACGATACATGTACATGATATGACTCTGAGTACCTGATAATTATTAAGCTATATTAGCTTGCTGGTATAGAGTTGAGTGTCGATGTGCGAGGCTAGTATTGTAAAGCATGGACTTTGCAATGCCCAGTCCTGCAGTGGTTAAACTTTGACACAATGATACGCCTGAATTGCATTGTAGCGTGCTGATAGTTGCCGCCGGTAACAATTGACACAATTATAGGGGCCTACCACTGAATTGAACTTTACTGTAGAGCTTTGATAATAATTATTGTAGATGATAATACTTGACGCTGATTTTTGCAATGGAAAAGACGCAACGTTATGATACGACTAAAATCCATAATAATAGCACAATGATGAATGTAGCGGTTAGATTTGAAGTTATGACAGGCATCGAAGCACTCTGATTACTTTAACCGTTAATATTTTACGTTATGATATGCCTGAATTGCACTTCAGTGCTCTTATAATTGAGGCGGATAAGATGTGACGCTATGATATTTGAAGTAGGCTACATGAGATTTTAATCTTCTTTTAATCTTCTTTTACATTTATGAAGCCGTTATGTATGACAATTTGATAGGTCTAAAGAGGAATTCTTGCAATATTGGATAGAGGAAAGAGAGATAGAGTGACAACGAGAGAGTTAGAGACAGGAAGACAGGAAGAAACAGAGGTAGACACAGACACAGAGACAGAGATAAAGAGACAGAGAAAGACAGACAGAAGTAAAATACTGGTATTTGTGTTAACTTAATCGACCTTATGAGCTTAGTCGTGTATTTGTAGGAAGAGAGAGAGAGAGAGAGTGTGGACTGCGGATATAATTAAATAGTTTGTGAGTACCTAATCGATATCAGCTGTAGTCTCTATTGGTTCAGTGTGAGCGCAGAAGTATATGACTAGTTTACCTCAGAAACTGAATGATTCCATTGTTTTATTGGCGTAGCTGCTTGTACTGTAGATGATAGACCAGTTTGATCCTATGACAGCAACTCTGTTTCTTCCCTGGCTTATGTTTCTTCAGATGTGAGCGTCTGTCCACATCGAGAGTAAAATTGTTCCTTAGGGATATCTCTGCACGACGAGACTAAATTCTTAGTTGTTGTCTGGCTAACTTTGAATTGTATTGTGTCAAAGTCTTTCTTCAGGTTTAAACTTTTATCTGACCACAAACTGTTTAAGCTTTTACGCGACTGGAACTCCTTATGTCAAATATTATAGGCGCATTGATAAAATATTGAGATGTATTGTTGTGAACATGAGCCAAAAACATTTTGCTAAAAATAGACACCAATGAATATCCTATCCTGAGTTTTGAACCAATCACGAACTCAGACTTTGTACTTGTCATAGGTAGCGACACAATGTTTCTTACAACGCCTTTATCCATTTCCCTTTATATAAACTGATTACGAGGTTCACGTCTGTAATTTGAAAATTCACCGTTTAGTAAAGCAAATGATATCCAATATATATATAGACCTGTAATTTTCCTCTCTGTAGGGACAATGGACGTCTGTGCAGAAAAATACGAACGAAACGATGACGAAAGTAATCGTAAACAGCAGACAGTAAGTTTAAGAGCATCAAAAGTTCTTTGGCGATCTTACTTGAAGCGTTTTGCATAATTTGAACGTCGCTGTAAAACATTTTTAATGGATTATTTTTGAAGAAGGATGGTCAAATGCATGAGAAAGCAATAAGCTACAATATCCCGGTTCGTAGTACGGGAGAGCGGAATCATCAAGTTCCCACATTCTGCTGGCATAAACCAAAATCCCAATAAGTAGAGAAGTTAATAAAATATATCTTATAGTGAATATGTTGGATCAGCGATGAAAACATGATATTAATGCGAATTTATTGCAGTAATATTAGAAGTTGGATTAACATATTTATATAGCAGAAATTCGGAGATGAGATTACCTCTGAGATAGGAGCATGAATATGGGAAACCTCCAGTTAGCACCACCCATAAACAAGTAATGTAAGAATCCAACAGATAGGCTACTTTAGCACAGAAACTATTCAGTATAAAAGTTGCTTAAGACGGGTCTACCATGAAGCATTGTGCACTATGTGAACGGAAAAAGCATTGTTTTAAATTATACTTTGAAGATTTGACGATTATGCAATTCTTGCAATTTGCAGAGGATCAAAAGTCTTCTGAATAGGTTGAAAACTATGTGAAGCTAATTTAATTAATTGGTATCCTCATAGCATTCTGAATCTCTGATCATGATATACAATATCGTCTCCAAGCGCTAACTTTGCATCTATTTGCATTTCAGTTGTACAATCTTCCACTGGAGATGTTGGACATGATCTTACAAAAGTCCTATCTACATTGGATTTTGAATTCACCAAAAAAGCAGAGAGACGATGACGTTATCAGGTCTCTCATATCAGTCGACGTTTGTTTTTATCGAAGAATTACCAGACAACGGTTCAAAAAGGCAATCTGGTGTTACCTCAAAGGTTAGATACCTTCAAAGAATTACTGTCCAGCTAATTTCTCTCGACCACAAGGTATTGCTTTGATAAAATATTTTTATATACTCTGAAACTTTCAGAGAGTCATTATCGTCATGCATATCGTTAGCTTTTCAGTGTTGTTCAGTAATTGAAATACATGCAATTGAATTGTGTAATTGAATTACAAGTTCTGTAATTGTAATTGTTTTTAAATTACATTTTAAGTCCAGTAATTGTAATTGTATTTCAGTTACAATATTGCATGTAATTTGTAATTGAATGAAGTATAAATTACGAATAACTTTCATAAAGTCAACAAAGATGCTCGCCTGTCCGGTTGACCCAGGTCACCCGTTAAACTGAATAAACTGCTCCGCATTATGACTGGCTAAGATTGGCTAGTTGTCCATAATTATATTTGATACATTGAATTTTAAGTATTTCCTAAAAGTGCCTCCTTCAATAGCCTATTTGATATTAAGGTCAATATAAAAACACATTCGTCATAGAGCGCGTGTTGCTCATATAACTAGAAGAGTAACCACTGGAGTCCTCGCACGCAGGAAATGCCCTACCGAATGAGTACCATCAAGAGTTAGGGCTGACACAGTGGTCAGAGTCCCTGGATTAAGTTGCACCAAAGATGACCATCAACGATGGGGATTGTATCCTTGGTGCATGATGCTTTTGCCATCCAGTTATCCCCGTAGAGAGAAGACAACAGGGCATCGTTAAATCCCCCGAGAAGGAGAGGCATTTTCACTGCCAGTCGAAAACCAAAAGCGTTTACCAGGCGACCAGAAGTAGCAGATATATAGATGAGCTGCTAAGGCGGATCACTTCTGGGACGAGAAAGACCGAAAGACGAAGGACAGCATGCATCTGAGTGGTTATTCTGGAAGAGTCGAGTGAAAAGTCTGATTTATGCAGCTTCGTAACCAGGCTATTGAACAGTCCGGACCTGCTTAGACATAAGAACTGTAACAATTAACCATTTCTTGTCAACTAAGCGAAAACATCTAGAAAAAGCTCACATAGCGCATCATTAATTTTTTTTGAAATGCTATGATAGATTTAGATTTGAAATTCAAAATTGAAATTTTAAAAGCTTCTGGCATAATCTTATAAGTATTTTTATTTCTTCGGAGGAAATCTCTCGCATTTGGCTTACTACTTTATTTCCTCACGCGAACCAAACGAGCGAAGGTGATTTAATTTTATAAGTAGGCCTATTTTTATTTCTTTGGAGCCAATCTTTCGCGTTTGGCTTAGTAGCCTACTGTATTTCCTCACGCGAACCAAACGAACGGATACAGGTAAGGTGCATTAATTGTTATACCTTTACAAATGTTAACTATGCATCCCTCAGAGTTCAGTCCTTGGGCCACTGCTATACGTGATAATTATATACAGCTGATTTGACAACTATCATCTGTGCTCTTGGAGCCCGAGGTTAATCAATATGCCGATGCCGATGACGCCCAATTGTACTCGACATGCCACCCAATTGACGCACTGGTATGTGCGTAGGCTATACAAATCAAGGCAATCGTCGAGGAAGTGCTGATGCAGCAGACCTGGTTGTCCTCCAACCGGTTGAGGCTGAATCCGGGAGAAACTGAATTCATATGGCTGGGCACAGGATAGGCACGTTAAAAGATTGACACTGAGACAATTGAAGCGGCATTTCCTAACCGGAACGTACAACGCGTTGTCTGGTACCTGGGGTGCTTCTGGATGAAGAGTTGAAGACTTTGTCTATGGAGTAACATATCAATTCCCTCTGCTGGTCTTGCTTCTATCAACTACGCCAGATTAGAGTCATACGTCCAAACCTTTATTTGAGGCCGTTATGATTCTTGTCCACTCCTATGCGCTGACGCGTCTGGACTACTGCAACGGTGTTCTTGCGGGTCTACCTAAGTTCCGGATACGACAGCTTCCGTCCGTCCTCAACTGCGCCGCCCGAATCGTCGCGTAGCTGCAAAAATTCTCGCATATTTCGGTCTATGTGCTAGACACGTTGCACTGGCTTTTGGTTAAGGACAGGATCACATTCAAAAGTATCCTAATGAGACGAACATCGATGATCAGTGTGGCCTCAGAGTACATTAGGACAACCTGACCCGTCTTCCGCGAGTCAGGTTGTATGGTCATTACGTTCTGCAGCTCGTGAGGACTAACTGTCCCACGCTCCCGAACATCGATGCTGGAGCACCGTTCCTTCTCATGCATTGGACCTCCATACTGGAATAGTCCTCCATTAGCAATTCTCGTAGCATTGCACTGCATGCAGCTCAGGAAATATCTTCGAGAAATGTTTAAGTCGCATCTGTTGGGTAACTACATTTAGTGTCTTAGTGTGCGATGTTTTTGTAAGGCGCTACATGAATGGCCATATACATACATGAGACAGATTTATTTTTTAGTGTCAATTTTATCAATTTGCGAAAATCATTGTTAGTGCAATAATCAACAGATCAAGATCTCACCCATCAATTCATTGACAACAAGTAGGCCTACATTTACATCATCATCATCGTCATTTATTTATTTATTAAGGAAATGTATATAGCGCCTTTCGATTCTTAATCAGTACAATGTGATGTAGCCTATATCACAAGCTCTATCTGCACTAGACTGTATTACGATAAATTTAATGTCATTACAAACGAAAGATTACATCAAAACTGAACGCAGTAAGATGGAAGACTATTGGAAGAGTCTCCAGCGGCACACACGATGACACAGACCCTCATTGGTAGAAGACGACGCACGTCCGGCTAGCCGTCGAGGTCCAAGGAGTAGCCTACGCAGAAATGGCATTCGTGGTTTGTTGGACGGTAGATTGAAAGCCACCAGTGACTAACGGTCGAGGTCAATTTCCGCCAAGACGAAAACACTCGACTACAGGGGGCGTGAAGGGTCCATATGGCGCAGACTCGATCGTACCTCAGAAGGATAGACCTTATGCAGTCACAAGGGCCAAGACAACTTGCGAACAAAATACCGTTTAGCCGATGCATCTGAGGAATGCTCTTCTCTGGACTATTGGCTTTTTCACCACATATGGCTAGCAGTCTCTATTCTCCAGCAGTTATACTTTCGTTAAACGAAGCTGTGATGTCAATTAAAATTAGTTTTTGTATTTTTAGATTTCTATGGAAAAATCAAGAAAATATCTGCAATCATTACAGACAACAGAAACTATCTCTTAGAAACAATTCTGCCAAATGACGAGTTAATCGCTTCATTGTTGTTTCTAAGCTGCATAACAGGAGAACAACATGACTTCATTGAACGACAACGTTTAGAACGAGATAAGAACGACGAGCTTTTGTACGCCATGACATCTTTCGATGAAGCAAAGTTTTCGAATTTCGTCAAATGTCTTCGACAAAACAACCAGAAGACAGTGGCTAGGATCATAGAAAACGGAGGAGGTTTAAAGTACAATCTTTATCAAAAGGCTTATAATTAACAAAATTTGCTTTGTAGTAATAAGAAAAAATATGATTTAAATCGAATAATAACAAGTTTGTTCCGGCCCAGAAGAATTTCCAATATTACAGTAATTAGTAGTAGATTTCGTTTATTAGGATACTAAGTTGACATACCGCAACTTGTGTAGCCTACGTGGAAAATGAAAAGTAGCCTAATGAAACTAAAACTATCAGTTCATGCCTATAGTTGAGAGTTAGACTAATGCTATACTACCCGAATGGTCCGATACCCTAGCCTTGTTTAATTTATTATCAAAACTTCAATACAAGTAATGAAAACTTGTGGAAATCTACACATTAAAATTTCATGATATACGGTACTTTCATGGCAACTTAAATTTCAAAAGAACGATATAAAGCCGTTCTGATACTCGGTAATGACTACTATGAACAGTAATGGGAACTAACTATTTCTTTAGTAAAACTATAATTAGTTTTCAACAAATATTTTTTTTAAATACTAAAAGTTGGCAACTGATTTTGTAAATGAGTTATCTAAACTAAAAATATTTAGTTAAACTTTTTCAACCTTTTTCACAAACTTTTAACAAACATTTGCAAAATGATAACGGTTAAGTGAAGTGTAATAATGCAAAGCGTCAATAACAATTTCACTTTGAAACAATGTAATGTGTACTTCACCAATAGTCCTAGTACAGTTCTACAAAAAAATCATAAAGAAAGTTGCCAATCGTGCAATGCACTGCAGTTCACTTTACCTCAGTAATAAAACCAGTTACTCATGACAATCATTGCGGAAGATAGTTGCTGATTTTGTTACTTAAACTTCCTAGCTAATTAGAAAAAATATTAGTTAAACTTTTACTCAATAACTAAAAAATATTGGATAGACTTTGGTTTTAAATAAACTATATTTTAGTTAAATTTATGACTTAGATAAACAAAATAAGTTAAACTAAAAATGTGCAAATTTTTAGTTAAATTTTTTCCATCACTGACTATGGAGAAAGTAATCTCCATTGAAAAGCTGTAGTGAAGGCTGAAACAAAAAGTAAGTAATTTGACATTTGAACTACGTTGTTGCTTTTAGGTGTAATAAAAATGCAAGTGCAAACTCGTGGTTCAAAGTGCTCAACGTCAATGGAATTACAGCTACTTCACAAACAAATCGAAGATCTTCGAAACAGAACCAAGCCTTGGTCGCATCAAACTGATAAACTCATCAGTCAACTGAGAGATGAAGACATAGAAATCCTGAACTCTCAAAAGGACCGACAGACTGTGGTCGTTTGGATCTGGTGTCGTTCACAAGCAGCCCTTGAACATATTCAGAGACTGTACGAACTGAATCTGCTCAGAGGCGTATTGTTTGAAAATATTCAACCATGCATTTCAATGGTGATCAACATCGATGGGAATCAATTCAAGAAAACCATTGGCAAGTTCTTATAAACTCACTCATCATAAAAAGCTTAAGACATGTAACGAACATACAGGGCTAAGACTAATGAAATTACTAAGACAGAACTGGTCAACAAATTAGCCGAATGCTGAAATGGACAAGATAAGTGTTTATGTGGTCTAGCTTACTGCTAGGGGAAGATAGATCAATGAATACTTCAATGGTGTGAAGAGCAGAACATAGAGTAGAAAGCGAAA